>JBBYHO010035096.1:0-11071 GCA_038382025.1 Adansonia gregorii
AAGTTAATGTGTAAATGTGCTTGAAATGTGTTAGGCTAATGATTCATGCATGGATTAAGGATAACAAGATGCATGGATTTGGCACAAAATGCATAAGTAAGAGACATCAAACTAATGAGGATGAAATGAGGCATTTTGTACATCAAAAGGGCATTAAGGCATCCGAATCTTAAACTACCACAACCAAAAGCCACAATAATGTATGATAATCCTAAGAGGGTGATGGAAACATGGGGAGCTCACTAAAATGATGAAGGTGCTGAAAAACAAAAAATGTGAGTGAGTAGAAAGTTATACCAACCAAACTTCAACTTCTTGGCCAAATGATGAGATGGCTTGAATTTTCATCTTTTCCTTGTTGTTAATAAGGAAGAAAAAGAGAAAAATGAGGAGGTTTTGGTTCTAGTGTGGATGAAGGTGATTTTTGGAGTGTGTAATGGATGAAAGTAAAGTTTTTGGGGCTGTTTTTGGGTGGTGGTTGAAGAGCTACGGGATTCTCATTTTCCTGGTGTATGAATGTGTTTTTGGAAGTATAAATAAGCTGGAATCTAACCTTTTTTTTGCTGAGATAGAAGTGATCCATTTATACCAACCTTGTGGAGCCAAATTAGAGGTATTTTTGGGCATTTCTTAAAGGGGACAAGGTGATGTCAGCATAGTGGCTATAGGGTGGCTGTAGGAAGCAACTTGCTGCCAAAGTGATATGCATAGGGTGGATGGATTAAATGTTGAAATGCTTTTCCAGCAAATAGGGTGGCTGATGGTGATATTGGTTAACAAGCTAAGAAATAGGGTGATCATGTGATGTTATGCCTTTTTGATCCAATTTAGATTTTAAAAAGATGTTATGACTAATTCAAAAGTCTAAATTCGTAATCTGATATGTGTTTTTAATCTTTTCTTATGCAAAGAAATGAGTTAAAATTGAGTCTTGGATCAATAGTGGATGAGTTAAAAATGCTTGGACCATGAAAATGGCCTGCATGTATCAATACATTATAATGTATCGATACATTTGGTCCAAAAACCTTGTGTGTATCGATACAATGAACGTTGTATCAATACAATGAATATTGTATCAATACAATGATCAAAGTATTGATATTATGAACCATTATATCGATACTATGAGCCACTGTATCGATACATGTTGATATTTATCGATACATTCCTTTACAGAATGCATGTTTTGGTCCTGGCATGGTCTAGTATTGATACATGAGGTACTGTATCGATACAAGGCTTATGTATCGATACATCTAAATGTTGTATCGATACAAATAGAGACATTTTAAATTTTTGGTGTGTTGGATTCAAGTAAAATTATGAATTTTCTCATATCTTTTGTCCCCGAATACCTTGGACTATGTCATTTGATGCCATATCTTTGCATTTACCTTTAATATGATCCCTAGGCCTTCTTAACATTCTCAAAATGCTTTTTCACCTGGTGACATCATTGCCCCCTCTTACATCCATGCTCTAGATTGCTAAAAATTAGCCCAAACAAAATAAGGTGTCTACAGCTACCTTTCTTTGACCATTGCTGAGAATCAGGAATGGGGCAAAGACAAATAAATGCTATCTTGTCCGAGGTGGACTGACATTTCTAGATCATTAAGGTGTTAGGTTTTTTAAGGTTTGACCCCCTTAGACAGGTACGGAGTAACATGAATTTTTGATGTGGGTGCCACTAACTCGTGTGAGCTTTGTCTTAAACTTGGTGTCACCCGCTCATTTACACTTTTGACTTGAGTGCCGCCAGCTCATGCGGGCTTTGACTTAGTCTTGGGTGCCACTAACTCGTGTGGGTTTTTGACTCGGGTGCCACTAGTTCGTGCGGGCTTTAACTTAGACTTGGGTGCCACCAGCTCATGCGGGCTTTGACTAGGCTTGGGTGCCACCAGCTCGTGTGGGCTTCAACTCGGGTGTCGCCAGCTCATGTAGGCTTTGAGTTAGACTTAAATGCCACCAGCTCATGTATGCTTTAACTCAAACTTGGGTGACACCAACTCATGTGGGCTTTGCTTAGATGCCACCAGCCTGCACGGGCTTTGACTCAGACTTTGGTGTCACCAGCTTGTGTGGGCTTTGACTAGGGTGCTATCATCTCGTGCGAGATTTGACTTGGATTTCGGTGCCACCAACTCATGTGGGCTTTTAACTCAAGTACCGCCAGCTCGTGCGAGCTTTGACTTAGGCTTGGGTACCACCAGCTCCTGTAGGTTTTGAGTCGGGTGCCTTCAGCTCATGCAGGCTTTGACTTAAACTTAGGTGCCACCAGCTTATATGGGCTTTGACTAGGGTGCCGTTAGCTCGTGCGAGCTTTGATTTAGATTTAGGTGCCACTAGCTCGTGTGGGCTTTGACTTGGGTGCCACCAGCTCATGCGGGCTTTGACTTAAACTTAGGTGCCACTAGCTCATGTGGGTGTTGACTAGGGTGCTGCCATCTCATGTGGGCTTTTACATAGACTTAGGTGCCACCAGCTCGTGAAGGCTTTTCACTTAGGTGTTGCTAGCTCGTGTGGACTTTGACTTAGACTTGGGTGCCATCAGCTCGTATGGGCTTTGACTCGGGTGTCGCCAGCTCGTGCAAGCTTTGGCTTAGACTTGGGTACCATTAACTCGTGTGGGCTTTGACTTGGGTGCTGTCAACTCATGTGGGCTTTGACTTAGACTTAGGTGCCACTAGCCTGTGTAGGCTTTGACTAGGGTATCACCATTTCATGCGGGCTTTAACTTAGACTTGGGTGCCATCAGCTCATATAGGCTTTAACTCGGGTGCCATCAGCTCGTACGGGCTTTGACTTAGACTTAGGTGCCATCAGCTTGTGTGGGCTTTAACTCAGGTGCTACTAGCTCGTGCGAGCTTTGACTTAGACTTAAGTGCCACTAGCTCATGTAGGCTTTGACTTGGGTGCCATGACTTATGGGCTTTGAGAGATGCCATGACTTATGGGCTTTAAAAAGGTGCCGCTGACTTATGGGCTTCAAAAAAGGGTGCCACTGACTTGTGGACTTTAAGGGGTGCCACGAATTATGGGCTTTAAAAAGGTGCCACTGATTTATGGGCTTTGCAAAAGGTGCCACTAACTTGTGGGCTTTAAAGGGTGCCACGGCTTGTGGACTTTAAAAAGGTGCCACTGACTTATAGGCTTTGAAAATGGTGCCACTGACTTGTAGGCTTTAAGGGGTGCCACAACTTATGGGCTTTTGAGAGAGTGCCATGGCTTGTGGGCTTTAAAAAGGGTGCCACGACTTATGGGCTTTAAGGGGTGCCACGACTTGTGGGCTTTTGAGAGATGCCATCACCTATGGGCTTTAAAAAGGTACCACTGACTTTTGGGCTTTAAAAAGGGTGTCACTGACTTATGGGCTTTAAAGGGTGCTATGACTTGTGTGCTTGAAAAGAGTGCCATGACTTATGGGCTTTTGAGAAAGTGCCATAACTTGTGGGCTTTAAAAAGGGTGCCATGACTTATGGGCTTTAAAAAAGGTGCTGACAACATTGTTTTATAAAACTATAAATACCAAAAGTTTATAACAAATTTCTTATTAAAAAAGGTTTTGGCAATAGTTCATGCTAAAGCTTTTGAAGAATGTTTTCGACAAAAGTCCTTGATGATAGTTTCTAGACAATAATTTCTTAACACTAGCACTTTGACTGTAGCTGCTTGATAAAAAAGGTTTTGACATAAGGTGATGAGAAGAAAAGACCTTACATGAATGGCACTTGATTTGTGAAGCTTAGAGTTTTTACCAGGAATTCCTTGAAGGTTCAGCAAACTTAGCTTGAAGTGATATTGTAAAAATGATGATATAAGATGGTAATGTGAATGCATGATATAAAATGCTATCATGATTGCATGATGTGAAGTCTAAAATGGGACATAGCTATGGTTCTCCTTATACATTATTCATTCTCAAAGGGTTGGTGATTCGTCCTTGTTCCAACCATGGATCAGAATTTTCCTTATCTCGCTAGGGATTCTAGGTTGTCCTTACTCCACTAGGGATGTGACCATAAATTTGTCTAAAAAATTTGGACTACTACGTTTCTCGATTAGAGAGGCTTAATCAATTTTTTGACAAATAGAGGGCATTGCCAATAATTTAGAAACTATTCGACTATCAGGTTGATGCCTCTGATTTTGATAGGATTCTAATACAATGCATGGGTCGATTTTCGTTAGCTTAAAATGGTTTTTCTTGAGATGTGGCTTGAGAAAGCTAGAAATGGTTTGGTGTATGGTAATGCTGAACAAGTGTTTGGACGCAAAAGATGCATAAACTTGACGATCGGGGTGTAAGCAAAATTCCCTGTGCTTTTCTTTTCTTTTCGATGTAATATTAAGATGCCCTAATGCATATTTTAGTTAATTATCAAACATTATCAGTTAAATGGCAAGTGCAATGTGAATTGTATAGGGGTTAAAAGAAACAGGACAATATTTATTTATGATAACAAAAAGACATAACTCAATAAAGTATTTGACAAGCAATTGATAGGGTAGAGAGAAAGCTGATCTTTGGGGTGAAAGATACCTTTGACAATCATGACATGGATGTTCTTTAAGTGCTTTTCAGAATCCTTCTCAAATAATGAATGTGCCTAGCATGAGCTGATCTTCGAAAGATCTCTAGGATTGCTTTGCATTGTCATGTGGGTGTTCTCGATTCATGCCCCATCAAAATTAATCCTCTCTAGTTGCCCTTGCGGGTTTTTAACTGTAGTTAGGTTGGTTGCTTAAATGCCCTTTTTGAATTTTCATCCAGACCCCTTTTTATTTTTTTCTTTGTTTTTTTGTTTTTTTTCTTTTCTTGCTTTTTTATTTTGTTTTTGTTTTTAAAAGATGCCTTTTCAAGTTTTTGTCTTCTGCGTATAATATTTCTTACGAAATCTGAGTTGATGGGGTGGACAAGTCATTACCGTCCATTTCTAATAGGATTAGGGCCCCTCTAAAGAGGGCTTGTTTCACGGGATATGGTCCTTCCTCATTAGGGGTTCATTTGCCTCGCGTATCTTTGTGAATTGGGAGGATCTTCTTTAATACCAATTTATTTGCCTGGGCAAGATCATCGTGGGTGCATCTTTTTGTTATAGGCTCAAATCATGCATTTTTTATGCGTTTAACCATGGCTAATGAATTTTTCCTTGGTTAGATTAAGCTGGTCGTATCTGTTCTTGACCCGTTCAGCCATTTTAAGTTTGGTTTCCATCAAAACTCTGAGAGAAAGAATTTTGACTTTAATGGGTAATACAACTTTTATCCCATAGACAAAGGAGAATGGGGTAGCATTCGTGGAAGTTTGAACTGAGGTCGGACAGGCATGAGGTGCGGATGGCTTCTCATGCCAATCTTTATGAGTTGTGGCCATTTTCTCAACCATTCTTTTAATGTTTTTGATGGCCACCTTAACTGCCCCATTCATGTTTGGGCGATAAGGATAGAATTATCATACTGGATCATGAACTGTGAAAGGTCTAGTGGTGTAGACCTTTCTTCAAAACCTTCTTCAGAATCAACTTTGCTAGTATGGATTGATCACTCAAAATTGATCTTTAAAGACCCATCAAACACATCCATGTCACTATTATTAGGACACCTGAAAGGGTAAGGAAATAGATATTATAAAAAGCACACACAAAACCAAAGATTTGGATAAAAATAGGGGCAAAAGAGTAATGGAGACAAAAAGATTGAAAAGTGATTTGGACATACAATATGGAATGATATATGCAAAAGTCATTTCATTGATAATACTTGATAAAAATGCCCCTTACATAGGACACCTACCTACTTGTGGGCGAGGGCAGGTAGGTTTTCATTTTTTGATATCATATCAAAAGGGGCAAGAAAAGTGTAAGGGCTTCTATCATGACCTTGTCATCAAAATCAAATCTTGGTGGAAGGACACAAATTCTATGGCTTGATATCGATCATGTTGGTAGCTGGCTCAGTGTGGTTTGGTAAAAGATTGGCAGCAACATTTAGTCCCTGGTTCATCCCAAACTGCAATACTTTTTCATTGATTAGATTTTGCACATTTTGTTTGAAATTCATGCAGTTCTCAATGTCATGCCCTATTGCCCCAACATGGTATTCATAGTGGGCGTTAGGGTTGTACCATGGCGGGTATGTTAGTGTCTTTTCTAAGACATAGGTTGGAGCCACTAAGTGATTTTGGAGCTGGGTTTGGTAGAGCTCCTTATAGGTCATAGGGATAGGATCAAAATGTTGTCTTGGTTGATTTGCACCTCGATTGCCAGGTGCATTATTGGTTGTTCGATTGGTAGTTTGGTGGACTTGTGGAGGGTAGCCTTATGGTGGGTTTGATAGGATTGCAAGGGATGGGTTATAAGTGGTGGCATAGATTGACTGTGGGGATATTATGATGGGGTAAGAATATGGCATTCTTGAGTAGTGAGGGTTGGGTGCTTGATGCTGTCTCAACTGAGATGAGCCAACATAATTTATAACATTGGCCTCTTTTTTCTTCTTCTCACCAGCAATGGGCTTCTTACTTAATCCAATAGTTTCCCTGGCAGACATTCTACCACTTTTGATGGCAGCATCGATCATTTCTCCAAAGAAAACCAAGTCTAGAAATTTCTTGGTGGCATTCCCCATATGCTTCTTATAATAAGGAGCATGTAAGGTATGAATGAAAGTGACAGTCATCCCTTTTTCTGTAAGAGGAGGCTAGACTAAGGCTGCTTTATCTCTCCACTTTTGGGTATATTGTTTAAAACTTTCAGTGGATCTCTTCTCAAAATTTATCAGGGAAAGTCGATCAAGTGCCTAATCTGACATATGCTGGTATTGATTTAGAAAGGCCTTAGCCAAGTCAACCCATGATTGGATTTTAATATTGTCTAGCTCGATATACCATCATGCTGTTACCCTGGTGAGGCTATGCTGGAAGCAATGGATGAGGAGCTTTTCATTTTTCTTATACTCGACTATTTTTTACAAGTACATTTGGATATGGATAGAAGGATCAGTGGTTCCATTAAACTTTTCAAACTCTGGGACATTAAACTTTGGGGGAATGACAAGGTTGGACACTAAAGATAGCGACTGAGCGTCTAGAGCTCTGAACTTATCAGTCCCCTCGATAACTTGGAGGCATTTTTCAAGTTACTGGAATTTGCTCACTTTTTAGTGGACTTTTGACCTTCTATTTTTTTGTTCTTCATGGTTAAGGGCTATTGGATCTGCTGATGAGAATCTCGTATTCATCCCTTGAGTACCGGGAATAAATTGACCTACCGCAATGGCATTTAGGTAGATGACTGGTGAAGCCTAAGCGGCAGGTGTAGGAGTGGGCCGTTATTTTTATCTAGGTTCCTCTTGGGCGGGTTCTAGATTATTAGCAGGGGGACCTTCAATGTTAGGAGAATCGTTCCTTGTTTTAGCTGTGCTGGCTTGCCCTTTTTCTTTCATAAAGGTTATCCTCAGTTCCATAAGTTTCACCATCTGAGCTTGCATTTTGTTTTGCTGATGAAGCATCTGGTTTTGTGATTCGTTAACTATTAGCTCAAGTCGCTCAATGCGAGCTTCATGATCACTCTCCATGATTGGTTTATAGTGTCTCATGTTATAGTGATGCAGGATGTTAGGTTTTGTTTTTCTGATTGACCTATGAGTCCCTTGCATTTTTATGGCCTAATTTTCGTATTAGACTTCTACTTGAAAATGTATTTATTTATGAGTGTCTATGATGTAATGATGAGTTAAGATAATGAATGATCGATGCAAGTGTAAAAAGGTAAAAGTAGATATGGATATGCATTGGAGACAGTTGAATACTGGAATAGCTTCGTTGATAACATTTTTCATAAAGCCCCCTTAAAAAAAGAAAAAGGTCCCTTATTAAACACCGAACCAGAATAATTTTCCCAAAAAAATGATGGTCATGATAATCATGATAAGATAATGCATGCGTTAGAACATAAATAAAGGGAAATGAGTTAGTTCAATGTATAAGAGGCAAATGTAAAAAATTAAAGAATTTGAGAACATCAGAGAAAAATACTCATAACATGTCCCAACCAAGGTGGTGAAATTAGAAAAGGGCGGCGTATCAAAATGCTAGGATGCAATCTACCCCTTCATGAGGTGATGCAATATCTTATTTTGATAGAAAAATAACCGACTAGTGGTAATATTCGTTTCTCACCACTAGTGCGGATCCGCGTTAAGCCATGACTCGGACAGCATAACAGCTTACAGTGTTAGACATTGTGAACGATGGTTTTTGTTCACAGTCACTTATTTATACAAAGGTTAGCCGTCGTTCGGGTAGCACAACGGCATATCTCGATAAATTATAAAAATACAGATGCGAGTGACAATTATACACTTATTGTCACCTACATAATTATGGTAATTAAGAGCAAAGGCTAGGAATGTTTCCCCGAGTGACCTTATTCTTTGGGTATTCTAGCAGTATTCCAGTATGGTTTGACATGGTTTAGCTCGTAGGGCTTACTATATGAGGTTTAAGTTGATGCCTAAATACGTATCCGAATTGCTCCTCCATCCGATAAGGACAGTTGAGGGACCCCGATCCTAAACCCATCATAGGTTTGGCGAAATAGGTTCAATTCGTTGGATGTATTTCCCTGTGCAAATGCGAAGGATTACTCACGAGAGACATAGGTAATTTACATCCAGGAAGTTATTACCATGCCTATGCAGGGGGTTACTCATGAAGGTAGATAGCTCACTTCCTCTTAATGATTGGGTTGTAACCACGCCATGGAGTTTGGTAGGACGTTTATCGCAACGTACCCCGGGGTGGATCTTCATGGATCTAGAGGTGTGCATGACTTAAAATATTTTCCTGACTTGAAAAATGTCTTCTTGATTGAGACTATTCTTTGGCGATGTGATGAGAACGAGAATGTATGGATTCTTGACTTATTATACAATAAGGGGGACTATAAGATGAATAACTCATCTTATTAGTCTCGTATGACCATCACAAAATGGCCAACGCTTGGAGTCGCCACTGATCATTTCGGGCTAGGCATGATCGGATGCCTATTGAAACCTATGTTTTGAGTTATGAAACTCAAAACACCGATCCTGTGGTCTACGTAATGCGAAGATTCACCGTTTGGGTTCGAGAGTTGGTTACGCATGATAAGGTACGAACCTCTTCGCGACGCCTGAAATTGGTACCTTACTAGCTATGTCTTATCTTGGTTTCGATTCTTTCGATCTTAACTATCACTATTTCAATATAACCCTCTTCGAATGCATGAATCTGATGAAAATGATCCAGGTTTTGATAAAAAGGATTTAATCTCGTATACGCCCTAGAGAGATGGGGAATATAAAGATTTTCGATGAAAATGACCTCTGGATTTTACTTTGAAAATGGAATGTTCCATTTTGGGCACTGGAGAGATACCCACACGGAACATTACCTTTAATTTTATTTAGAAACGTTTTGAAAATATGAATGCATATAATCATCACAAAAAAATCGTGTTAGTAAGACAATAAATGATATAACATAATATGGATCATTCAATGTAATGATAAAGAAAATAGATGGACTCTTGGAATTTATCTTGCTATTGACATCGATTATCTAGGGATAACTGAATCGACAATCTTCGAGATGCATCCAGGTCTCTTGATTAAACAAGGTTTGTTTGATATATTCATGGAAATCCGAGAAGGAAAAAAGAATGATTAATTTGTAGTTAAAAGATAGGGTTGGAGTATCCCCACAGAAAGAAGGGGTTGGAGTATCCCCATGAATGGAAAATAGTTTTTTTTACAAAGGAAGATTTTAAATCTAGGCAATTTTAAGAAGCGGGGTTGGAGTATCCCCTTACAAGGTTGGGGTTGGAGTATCCCCGTGAAGGAGAAATCATTTTGACATAGGGAGATTTTCAAATCTTGACAATTTTAAAGAACAGGGTTAGAGTATCCCTTTGGAAGAACGGGGTTGGAGTATCCCCGTGGATGGCATAACTTCATCATTTGGAAAATGGGTGAGCATTCGATGATTTTTTTGGCAAAAAGATTTATTGTGAATGAGGATGATAAAGATGTAAAATATGCTTGTGCCTTAATATGAGTTTGTGGGAGTGTTAAGGTATGCTTCGAGGCTGATCAGGATGACATGGAGACATTCGAATACCTGGAGACAAAATTCGGGAAAACAACTCAATTTTGACCAAAATCAAAAATAGGGGACAGCATGGCGCTATCTTGCTTCCTGAATTTATTCTAATTGGTTCGGAGGATTTAGAAGTTTGAAAAGGCACCGTTAGAAAGGTAACTTGATGAGGGTCATTCTAAAAATATTTCCAATATCCCAAGAAGTCATTTTCTGAGGGAATAAATTTTCAAGTTTAGACTGACTGAGCTGCTGGCAGAGCACAGGAGTGATAAGGTGTGTCAAAATTTGAAAAATCACCCCAGACTTATTTGTTGTCAAAAAAATTGCAAGTAATACCTTTCTGAAAAGGGAATTTCATGAACATTTTAGGAAAAATGTCTTAAAATTTAGGAAAAATCATTTGGTGGGTCTGAAATGCCCAAACAGGATACATATCCGGATTCCAGAGGTTTTGGACCGTTTAGATTTGAAAAATCTTAATTTTCTCATTCGGACTGATCTGGAGATGGACAAGACCTCGTTTTAAAGATATTTTCACACACTTTCTGAGAAAAATATCATTAAATTCACCAAAAATCATTTAGGATTTTAAAATGATTTTTCAATTTGTAACAGCAGTGCGACCGGCATGAGACAAAGCAAAGCAGGGGATATTTCTTGTTTTCCTTATGTTTACGGGTCTATATTTGAGTCATTGACATTCGAATGTCCATGACCGAAGGGAAAGAGTGGCCTGAGCATCACGAGCTTATTTGCATAGCCCCGGAGTAGTTTGGGACAATGAAACAGTCCATTAATCATACCACTCAAGGTTTTGACTAAAAAACAAGGCACAAACATTTCAGGAATGAGTGTAAAGCCATTTTTGTTGGAAAATCAAAAGATTTGAGCTTGTTTAACCAAGATTCCAGATCTAGAAAACTT
>JBBYHO010035118.1:0-11069 GCA_038382025.1 Adansonia gregorii
GACAGAAAATGCTTCGTATCGATATAATAAGGTATTTTGCCTTGCTCGGTCCATTTTTCAACCTTCAAAAATTTGATTTAAACATGTTTTTAGCACCAACAAATCATTATAAAGCATTACAAACCTTGACTTTGGGCCAATGACCAAATTTAAACAAGTTTAGGCCCCAACCAACTGTCGCAATGTACCTTAGGGTGCATCCTCGTAGATTTATAAGTGTAAACGACTTAAAATATTTTCTAGACTTGGAAATGTTTTCTTGATTGAGACTATTCTTTAGTGTTGTGATGAGAATGAGAAAGTATAGATTCTCAACTTGTGACACAGTGAGGGGGACCAGAAGATGAATCACTCATCTTAATGGTCTCATATAACCATCATGAAATGGCCAATGGTTGGAGTTGCCACCGATCATTTTGGGCTAAGCATGACCGGATGCCTACTGAAAACCTATGTTCTGAGTTACGAAACTCAAAACATCAATCCCGTGGTCTACATAATGCAAAGTTTGCCATTTGGGTTCCAGAGTTAGTTACATGCGATAAGGTACGAACCTCTTTGCGACACTCGAAATCGATACCTTACTAGCTATGTCTTATCTCGATTTTGATTCTTTCGATCTTAACTTGTCACTATTTTGATATAACCCTCTTCGAATGCATGAACCTTATAGAAATGGTCTAGGTTTTGATGAAAAAGATTTAATCTCATATACGCCCTGGAGAAATGGGGAATATAGAGATTTTCGATAAAATTAACCTCTGGATTTTACTTTGAAAATGGAATGTTCCACTTTGAGCAATGGAGAGATGCCTATGCGAAACATTACCTTTAATTTTATCTGGAAACATTTTGAAAACATGAATGCAAATAATCATAAAAAAGAAATCATGTTAGTAAGATAATAAATGAAATAACATAACATAGATCATTCGATGCAGTGATAAAGAAAATGGGTGGACTATTGAAATTTATCTTGCTATTAGCATCGATTATCTAGGAATGACCGAATCGACCATTTTCGAGATGCATCTGGGTTTCTTGATTAAACAAGGTTTGTTTGACATATTCATAGAAGTCTAGGAAGAAGAATTTAATTACAATTGAAAGATAGGGTTAGAGTATCCCTTCGAAAAGATAAGGTTGAAGTATCCCTATGGATGACAAATAGTTTTGACAAAGGAAGATTTTTACTTTGATAATTTTGGAGAATGGGGTTAGAGTGTCCCTTCAGAAAGGCAGGGTTAGAGTATCCCCGTGGATGATAAAGCTTCATGATTTAGAAAATGGGTAAGCATTCAACAATTTTTGGCAAAAAGATTTATTGTGAATGAGGATGATAAAGATGTAAAATATGTTTGTGCCTTGATGTAAGCTTGTGGGATGTTAAAGTATGATCTCGAGTCTGATCGAGGTGATACAAAAACATTCAAATGTCTCGAGACGAAATTCAGGAAAACAACATAATTTGGCCATGACCAAGAGCAGGGGACAACATCGCGCTATCCTGCTTCCTGAATTTAGCCTAAATTGATTCGAAGGACTTAGAAGGTGAACAAAGCATTGTTAGAAAGGTGACTCGATGGGGGTCATCCTAAAAATATTCCCACTACCTTAAAAAGTCAATTTCTAAGGGAATAAATTCGGATCAATTTTGCTGCTGGCAGAGCATATGAGGAACAAGGTGTGTCAAACTTTGAAAAATCACCCTGAACTCATTTGGTATTGAAAATTGCCAATGATACCTTTCTAAAAGGGGAATTTCATGAATATTTTAGGAAAAATGTTTTGAAATTTTGGAAAAATCATTTAGTGGGCCTGAACGGCCCAACCAGATCAAATGTTTGGACTCTAGAGGTTCCAAATAGTTTAGACTTAAGAAATCGTAACTTTCTTACCCAGAATGATCCAGGGGTGAATGAGACATCATTTTAAAGATAATTCGACATGCCTTGATAGAAAAATATCAGAAAATTCATGAAAAATCATTTAGGATTTTAAAGTGATTTTTTAATTTGCAATAGTTGTGATGCCAATAGGGAACAAGGCAAAGCAGGAGATATTTCTCCCTTTTTTTTTGGTCTACGGGTCCAAACTCTAGTTATTGATGTTCGAAGTCTATGACTGAAGGTAAAGAATGGCATGAGCATCACAAACTCATTTGCACAGTCCCAGAGTAGTTTGGGATGATGAAATAGCCCGTTGATCATACCACTCAAAGTTTTGACTCAAGAAAAAGGCACAAACATTTAGGGAATAGTTGTAAGACCATTTTCATTTCAAAATCAGAAGATTTAAGCTTGTTTAATGAAGATTCCAGATCCGAAAAACTTGATTTTTCCTAAGATATTTTGCTAGCTTTAAGGAAAGTGCTAAGTCCATGCTAATCCTCATTGGTTGAGGTTAACATGCTGGGTTTGGGGGGCTTCGAAAATCAATTTTTATCATCCATCAAACATGCATTTTGACAACAAACATACATGAGGATGGCATATAATTGAATGGGGATGCTAATTTTACTAATGGCCAAGACAAAGAAAATGTTATGGATGCTGAAAATGATAATGATTCATGCAAGTTAAGTTGTAATTGTGCTTGAAATGTGTTAGGCTAATGATTCATGCATGGATTAAGAATACCAAGATGAATGGACAAGGCATAAAATGCATGAGCAAGAGACACCAAACTAATGAGGATGATATGAGGCATTTTGCACATAAAAAAGAGCATTAAAGCATCCAAATCCTAAACTACCACAACCAAAGCCACAACAATGCATGATAATCCTAAAAGGGTGATGGAAACATGGAGAGCTCACTATAATGATGAAGATGCTGGAAAACAAAAAATACAAGTGATAGAGCAAGAAGTTATACCAACAAAACTTTACTTCTTGGCCAAATGATTTGAGCAGTAAAGATGGCTTGAATTTTCGTCTTTTCCTTGTTGTTAATAAGCAAGAAAAAGAGAGAAATGATGAGGTTTTGGTTTTGGTATGGATAAGGGTGATTTTTGGCGTGTGTAGTGGATGAAAGTAAGAGTTTTGAGGCTGTTTTTGGGTGGTGGATGAAGAACTACGGGATTTGGATTTCTTGGTGTATGAGTGTATTTTTGGAAGTGTAAATGAGCTGGAATCTAACCTCTTTTAGCTGAGATAGAGGTGGTCCATTTATACTAGCTTTTAGAGCCAAATTAGAGGTGTTTTTGGCCATTTCTCGAGGGGACAAGGTGATGTATGGCTATAGGCTAGCTATAGGAGGCAGCTTGCTGCCAATGTGATGGGCATAGGGTGGCTGGATTAAATGCTGAAATGCTTTTCCAGCAAATAGGGTGGCTGATGGTGATATTGGTTAACAAGCTAAGGAGTAAGGTGATCATGTGATGTTGACCCTTTTTATCCAATTTAGACTTCAAAAAGATGTTATGATTAATTCAAAAGTCTAAATTCATAATCTGATATGTGTTTTAATCTTTCCTTATACAAAGAAACGAGCTAAAATCGAGTTTTAGATCAATGGTGGATGAGTCAAAGATGCCTGGACCGTGAAAATGACCTGCATGTATCGATACAGTGCATAATGTATCGATATATTTGGTCCAAAAACCTTGTGTGTATTGATACAATGAACATTGTATCGATACAATGATCAATGTATTGATACTATAAACCACTGTATCAATACTATGAACCATTATATCGATACATGTTGTTATGTATCGATACATTCTTTTACAGAATGCATGTTTTGGTCCTGGCATGGTCTAGTATTGATATGTGAGGTCCTGTATCGATACAGAGGCTTATGTATCGATACATCTACATATTGTATTGATACAAATAGGGACATTTCAAATTTTGGTGTGTTGGAGAATTGTATCGATACATGAGAACCATGTATCGATATATTCAAGTAAAATTATGAATTTTCTCATATCTTTTATCCTCGGATACCTTGGACTATGTCATTTGATGCCATATCTTTGCATTTGCCTTTGATATGATCCCTAGGCCTTCTTGACATCCTCAAAATACATTTGTGCCAGGCGACTCACCTTCTCTTACGTCCATGCTCTAGATTGCTAAAAATTAGCCCGGACAAAATAAGGTGTCTACACCAACCAATGCCAAAGGTCACTTTCATAAAAGATATGGTGGTAAGAGGGTGGCAGGCATATTAGCAGTTGGGAGGCTGTTGTAGCCTTTCAGATTTCTTTCTCAGCATGGTAGAACCAATAGCAATAGGGTGCAGACTCAACATGTTACCTAGATGTCTCCTTATATAAAGAAGAAAACCCAACAATGCCCTTAGTTTACCTCCTAAAGTCATTGGCTGAGTAAGAAGATAAAGAGAACAATCTACCTCAGAAAAAAAAGAAAAGGGCTCCTAGCTATCAAGAAAAAACTCTCCAGGAATCCTAGAAAACTCTTCACCTATTCCCATAAATCCTCCAGTCATTCTTATCCCTAAAAGCACTTCTAAAAACACTGTTTAATTGATTTCCATACTTTATTCCTATAGCTACCCTAAACCACCACTAAAAAACCTTTAAGAACCCAACTTTCCACATAATTTGATCTTTAAAAGCCTCACCATCAACCATACCACTAAAAAGCTACCTCTTTTCATCCTTTTCTTGCTAAATAACTACAAAGGGAAGGAAGAAATGAAGCCTACAGCCACTATTTCAAGATAAAAGAAAGTTCAAGCTTTTTTGGTATATCCCCTCTATCTTGATCTTTGTAGTTTCTGTTTTTTCATTAACATCATCTTAGTAAACCCTTTTTATGCTTCTATAGCCATTTAAGGCTCCCTTGCATTTTTTGTGGCTTTGGTTGTGGTAGTTTAGGATCTTAATGTTCTTCTTGGTGCCTTCATGCTGTTTGGTTAACTAAGCGTGCTTATTTGCATTTTCATTACCATAATAGCCTCTGTTCATGTAACCTTATCATGTTTCTTCCACATCTATATCTTCATCTTATGTTTAAAGCATGGGTCTTAACATGTTTTAAGTATGCCTATACATTTCCTAGTAGCTTGATAGGTTCCATGAAATAAAAATGCCTCTTTTAGCAAAGTCTTTTTATAAACATGTTAATCCTAAGTATGTTCATGCATCTATCTATCATCTCCATGCATTCTTTTTATTTTTTCTATGAAAAATGTCATCTTTGTTTGTGCATATATGTTTTCCATATTCTATATTATGTTTGTGGCACTTTGTTTGTGTTAAGATACTTGTTTGAATTTGGAAAACCTGATTTCAAAAAAAATCCCCAAGTTAAGCACATACTATCTCCCACACATAGAGAATTACATGAGCTTAAGATTTTTATGAAGTTGGTTTTCCAACCTTGGGGGCAAAGCAAGTATTTAGTTTTGGATTCATGGAAGAATGAGTATAAGAATTCTAGTTTTCAAACAAATGAAATGAAGTCTTTTAGTTGAAAATGTGAATCCTTGGTCCTTAGACAAACACCCTTATAATGGCATGGTCAATGGGTTGTTCCATCGTCTTAAACCACTTTGGGACTGTGGAATGAACTCGTGATGCCCATGTTAATCCCTGATCTCGGTTACAGATGATCAAACGTAAGGCTCAAGCTCAACCTGATGAAAAACCAAAAATACTAAACACCTCCCCTATTTATTTCTAGCAACATAGTGGTCTAGTTTTGAAAAATTATTTAAAAATAAAAAATGACTTATTTGAAATATATTGGTATTTTTTCCTTGAAGGGTTTCGAATTACCTTTCCAATGATATCTTATTTACCTTCAGATCATCTTGGATGAAATAGTTACGTTTTTTTAAATCTTAACTATCTAAAACCCCTAGATCCAGCGAGCAGTTTACTGTTCAGGCCGTTTCAACAAAACAAACAACATTTTTAATCCCTTAAATATTTTTCACATAGAGTTCATGAAATTCCCTTTTTGTAAAGGTATTCTTCACATTTTAATAATTTTGGATAAATCAAAAATGATTTTTCAAAGTCTATCATACCTTTACCCTATACATGCTACTAGGGTCGAGACAAGTTGAAATTCAAAAATTAATTCCACCTAGAAAGTGATTTTCTAGGATTTTTGAAATATTTTTTTGCATTAATCCTCATTGAGTTACCTTTCCAACGGTACCTCTTTTACCCCATGAGACCCCAGGATAAGCTTGGAATAAATTCAAAAGGAGAAATGATGCAACACTGTCCTCTGTTTCTAACCCAATTTCCAAATTGCTTTTATTGAGGCATTCGAACGCCTCATGATTACTCGGCTTATTCCCATGACCTAAACCCTTTAGACACAGACCAAGGCTAAGGAAAAAAAAGAACATTTTAGCCAACCCTTTGGCTCTTAATTTTCAAAGATCCTCCTATCCCAAAAAAATGACCTATTCCTTTTGAACATCAAAATTTTTTATTTTTGGGTATACTCTAAACCCTAATTTACTCTGAGGGGATACTCCAACCCTGCTTTTACCTCAAAATGACATTGAATTTTCATTTTCGAGGATACTCTAACCCTATTACTCTAAGGTGATACTCCAACCTCGCTTTTACCTTAAAATGACATCAAATTTTCATTTTCAAGGATATGCCAACCCCATTACTCTAAGAAGATACTCCAGCCCTGCTTTTACCTCAAAACGACATTGAATTTTCATTTTTGGGAATACTCCAACCCCACTACCCTAAAAGGGATACTCTAACCCTATTTTTACCTTAAATCCAATATTAAACTTTCATTTTCGAGGATACTCTAACCCTACTATTTTGAAAGGATACTCCAACCTCGTTCTTCATATTCTTTCTAAAATCCAAGTTGTTCTTCTTCTTAAGTCATCAAAACCTTTTTCTCCTAAAATTCTCACCGAATCTAACTAAGTCTCAACATTGTCATCTCGGTTATTCATCCATAATCGAAGTCAACTATGAGATACATCTCTATCATCCCTCTTGTTTATGTATTTTGTGTGCTTATTTTTGTGTGGATTTATTTATTGTTTTCTTTCCTATCTTACTAATATGTTTCCTCTTGTAGGGACCTCATGCATTCATGTGTTCAAAATCATTTTCAAAATCACAAAATGATATCTCGTGTCAGTCTCCAGTGCCAGACATGAAATATTTGATTTTTTAAACCTATTCAGAGATTATTTTCATTAAAAACTCCTATGTTTCTCACCTCTCCAAGCGCATAGGTGATAAAATTTTCATTAAAACCTGGACTCCTATCTTTACAAAATTTCATGCATTATAGGGAATTATATTTAAATAATGATAACCAAGATTTAAGTAAGATATAGTTAGATGGTACCGATTTTTGGGCATCGTGTGGGTGCTAATCCTTCTTCACACGTAACCAACTCTCAAACCCAAAACAACGAATCTCTGGTATTATTTTCAATAGGCAACCGATCATGCCTAACTTAAAATGATCGATGGTGACTCCAAGTTTATGGCCACTTCGCAATGGCCATCCAAGACTAGTAGGATGAGCGATTTGTCCGATGATCTTTTACTTTTTCATGTCAAACGTCAAAATATTTTTTAAGTGCGCTTTGGCCCTTTGGATCATCTGAAGTTAGAAAAAATCAAGCACGTGGAACATCAATAGCTATCATGATATTTCTAGTATCACATTAGCCATCAATCCAACTATCTAATGGCACATTCAAACATTCTCAACACTATAGCATTTATGATGCTAAACTTTAAGGTGTCTGTTCACCATAGCTCGACTTTATTTTCTAAACATGCTTTAGCCATCGACTCGATAACCAAACAATGAGTTATAATCAATTGTAAATATAAATTCTTATTAAGGAAACAATAAATATCCTAAATGATTAAGTTTGTTTGACACCTCTTAAGACTCGAACTCAAAAAAAATAAAGTGAGAAAGTAAGAAGTGTTTCCTAATTATACCTAAACTTTAGGCTATTCTAGACTTTTGAGTATGGTTAACTAAGTTTGGCTCTTATAGCTCATTATATGCATGTTTAAGACAACCTCTAATACATGTGGTCCTTGAATCATCTTCCTTACCTAATAAGGACAGCTAAGGCACCCGGATCCTAGGCCCATCGTAGGCTGGGTGAAATAGGTCTGATCAGGGTGAGTACACTGCTCATGTTTTTACAAACAAATCACAAACCAAGAACGATGCACCCTGAGGGCTTTAACTAACCAAACAGATTGTTAATCATGCAATTAGTTAATAACCCTATATATCCTAAACAAGTCTTATATGTTTCCTAGCATGATTCTTGGTAGAAAGTCTAATGCATATGCTAGTGCAATGGGAACTATGAAATGCTCTAAACCTAGATCTTACTTCATCATCTGACATATATATATATAACAATTATTGTGCTTATTTTTGTAAGCAAGCTTAGCATTGCATTTTTATTTAAGCACTGTTACATGGTTGGTGAACATAAGAATATCATTACACTCATTTAATCAACCAAACAATCACAATGATAAATATCAAGGGGTTGTAATTGAACATTGAGTAAAATAGAGAAAAATCGAAACTTGGATAACATGCGACTAGTCTAATGCCTAACTCTAAAGATACCCCTAATAAGTTACCAAAAAGCTATCATAATATGTCAAGCTATGAACCTCAATATATCAAAGCCGATAACACTTTTAATCATCATAGAGCCCTAATCAGTTAGAACAAATCGCTTATCTGAAGCTTCCATACCAAATATGAAAAAGGCTTGGTTAAGGAGTCACCACTGATCTATTTTCACTAGGTGTGATCGATCACCTATTAAAACCATTGACTAAAGAGTTAGGAATATAAAGGAATGATTTTACAGCCTGCATATACAAAACATCTATAAAGTTGGACTTTGGAATCGGTTACACCATAGGTAAAGACTTGATCCCTCTCATGATGCTCTAAACTTGGTACCAACTAATCATACGCATCCAAATTTGCTTTTTTTGGTTTCAATCATATGTATTCAATCATAATCCCCTTTTTATTTCATTAAAATCAAAGAAACAACAATAAAAAAATGAATCTTAAAATTCTTACCCGGACTAGCTTGAATTTACAACTAATTCAAAGAAAAAATCATTTGCAAAGGAAACAAAAATACATGACTCCAAAAATACTCACTACCTGATTCCATTTTCAATATTTTTTATTAAATTTGACTCTATTTAAAGAAATCAAAATAGTAATAAAGTTGGAGTAAATTACAAAAATCACAACTTTGAAAATAATATTAAAAATCACTTTTATTTATTTTAACTTGAAAGCTTTAATGTGAGTCACTAGGGACCTTCTATAAGACACACCTAGACCTATTAACTCACTAAACATGACTCTCAAAATCAATTCAGAGGCATTCAAATGTCTTAAAGCAAGAAACACCAAAGTTGGGGAAAATTAAACAATGGATACATATGACCTTTCAAGCTCTTCGAATTTATTATGGGTTATTCTATCACATAAAATCATCAAACCATATTCTATCAATACTATCTCACTGTAATTCAATTTAAAAATATTCAAAAAAGCTAGAAACTCATTTTAGCTATCACATAAATTTTTTAATTGAACATTACAGCATCACACAACATGTCGAACTAGGCTGTATTCCTCGAAAATTCTTTTCGATTCATCCGAAATAAGCAATGGACGTGCCATACATGTTTAGAAAGCTTATTAATTCTAGTTTTATATAAAAATCTAAGAAAACACACAAAAAGGACAATCCTTATCACAAACAATCCGTATTATTGATCTAGAGTTGAAACAGAGCCTTACAAACAGCTTATGTTCTTAGTTTTTTTTTGTATTTGTTCGAACACAAAATCAAAATTTTAACAGTTTATTACATAGACCAATCAATTTGGATTCTAGGAAAAATATAAACAAAAATTGACAAGGTCTATAACCTAACCGAAATATATTTTTTTATGAGTCTACGTGCAAGACTATAACAGTAGCTCTAACATAACTTTTGATCATGAAGCCTTTTCCTAAATTTTTAAACACATGTCAAGATGTTCAAACATCTAGAAACAAAACCAAATAGACTCTATAAATGTTCGAGATGAGAAAATAACAAAGACTACTAAGTGCCAAGACCAAAAACTATATTTTTTGACATTAGTGATATGCTCTGAAGTTATAAAATGTGCCCGCTTTTATTCATTTTTTTATTATTAATAGTTGAAAGGCACACCAATGCCACTCACTTTTTTTGTTGTAACCAGCAACCATAGTGACTCTAAACAACACAATTTAACTCACCAAAACATCATCTACTGACCCACATTAAGGCTTACCATGCTTACACTTAACATATTTAAACACTTAAAAACACTTTTATTTGCTCCCAAATCAACTCTAAATCAAGTGTTTTTATTTAATATCCCCCAGTTGCTCAATAAAAGGCTTATTAAACATAAACAAACCTTGATTCACCTATTGATAAAGTGAACCAAGCTTTGCCTTTAGGGGATCCTTTGAGAAAACAATGTTTCTACACATTCTAAACATTTTAACATGCATTTTATCAAAAATATAGTCACTAATCTATAGTTCTAGCAAACAATAATCAATAAAACTTATTCTAAACACAAGTTTGCCTATAGCTGATTCTACCTAAAGATCATCATGCTCATCTATTCATCAATTCTCATCAAATTCTTATTATTCAACAATCAAGCAAAAGAGAACAAGCATCAATTCAGTTCAATCAACATGATCAACATTCAAAGGATGTTTTCAATCATTTAAGCTTAAAAATTAAACATGTAAGCTTCCAATTTCATCAAATTAAATCTAATTTCAGCTTACTTAAGCTCAACCAAACTTGATTCATTAAAATTTTATCAACGCATTATCGCCTAAGCTAAACCAAACCTAGGATCTAAAGAATTTAAAGTAGTCAAACCTAATCTTAGCTTTTCCTCTTATTCACATGCTAGATTAAAGCATCTAATCATGATTTAAATTTCATTTATTTTATTTATTGTCAATCTTGTTTCAATTTCATTAAATCTAACCTAAACCTAGCTTGAATCAAGATCAAAGC
>JBBYHO010035233.1:0-11050 GCA_038382025.1 Adansonia gregorii
AAAATAATATTTCATCGACTAAAGATTATTTCAAATTTAGCTAAAAGTTTGATCTTTTATTATTTATAGAAAGCTTTCTAAAAAATTAATTTAACCTATACTTAAAAAGAGTATAATATAATTTTTTATATTTCCATTTTTTTAATAACTTGTGGTGCTCAAACAATAGATTTAATTAAAGTTAAATCAATTAAGAATTAAAATTAATTGAAAGAAATTTAAGTTATCAAACATAAATGTAATTAATTGATGAGAATCAATCAAATTAAAATATTAAAAATTATCTGCATGTCAAAAAGTTAGTTTACTTATGTTTGATAATTGTTTTTTCAAATATCTTTACCTTTTATATATGTATATAAAATGTAAAATAATATGAAAAGTTGTGAGATATGGAAAAAAAAATTAATCTTTGTGTTTATATTAAAAGGTAATAAGTCAATTAAAATATAAAAGTAAATAAATATAATTTATTATAATATAAATATTTTAAAATTTAAATCAAATCATTTTTAATTAATTGTAATGTACATGTCTCTCATTAAAAGTTATTTTCGTGTCAAAACGTTAGAATATCTAAGTAGGAAATTTTTCTTTTTTGCCATTTATATGTGTATATATATATATAAGATTGTTTTCCTATTTGTATTTGCATTCTCTTTCATCATTTTGTTTTCGTCCTTTTTGATTTAACTTCTGAGTTTCTTAAAAAGGTTTCTATTTTTACTCATTTAAGTTTCTTTTAATGATTTTAAGTTTTAACTTTCGATTACGCTGTAGTTTATGTTAATTTTTTTAATTTATTTTTGAAATTTATATCTTGTGTAAATTTGAAATATAAAAAAATTTATTAAATTAAAAGAAAAAAATCTTGAAATTCCAAGAAAATGAGATGAAAGAAACAATTAAAAAAATAAGTAAAATAATTAATGTATTTGTTTTATTATATTATATTTTATAATAATATATTTTATATATTTTATATTTATATAAATTTTAATATATTAATAATTAATATTATATATAAATTTAAAGATACATACGCTGTACAATATTTTAATTATTTTTTATTATATTCGTGTAATTATTATTAATATTTTCATATTATAAAAAAATTAATCGGACGTTGTAACGGCTGCCACGGCAACAGAAAATTAAAAGTCGCAAGAGCTAAGCTGAGGCCCGCCCGCTAGATGGGGAAGCCAAGCCGAGCCGAGAAAGGATAAATTGGATAACAGGACAAAACCAACCGTAACCATGAGTTAGTGACTGTGGGTTTGAACTTTGAAGTCAAAATCGAATCTTTTTCTATCTTTTATTATTTTTAGATAATTTTACTTTATTCATCAGCATTAGCTCATGATACGTCATCCATTGCATCACGGCTGGCGCCTTCTTTACTCTCCTTTTCAATTTTTCAATAATTCCTTCTAGAAAAATATTCCTGCATCGTCAATTGCATTATATATATATATATATAGGAAAGAGGAAAGAACTGAACCTACTTATTTTTTGAATCGCATGGAATAAATACAAGTCAATGCAAATTAGACAAATTTATTGTCAAAGAAATAAAGAAGAGATATCGCACCGAAGGGTCCATTACGCTTGTTCTTTACATATATATATATGTGTATTAATTCCATGCTTTTTGGCTTCTTCTTTTTTTCTGAATATACGTTGATCAATAGACAACTTTAAAGACTATTTCTTTGTATGAAGTGATTAAGATAATATTTATAAAAAATATTTTTGAGAATAAAACAATTAAATTCAAGATTAATCCAATTAGTTATTCTAGTAATTTTTTTACACTTTTTTTATATATGCTTTTTAATTTTTTAAAAACTACAATAACATAGAAGTAATCATAATTGATTTTGAAATGAATAAATAATAAAAACAAAATTACAAAATAATTAATCTATTGAAATAAAGAATATGCATTTTAGCACATAAAAGATTTAGTAATTTGCATGTGAATTTTAGACAAATTTTTTTATCTTTGGCTTTTGGCGGATAGACTAGAAGTGGACTCTTGGGGATTTTTTTTTTTTTCTTTTTCATCGGAGCTTGATTAGGCAAACTCTTTACAGCCTCGGATGACTATGGCCTCGAATGAGTATCCTAAAAGCTCTTTTACTCCACTCAAGATGCTCTTTTGTCCGACTTTTTATGGAAAAAGGTTCAACTCTCTTCCATTTCATCTTAGGGGCAAATATCTAACAAATGGATAGGAGATTAAACCGGTAAGATCTTTGATTAACTAATTGAATCGATTAAATCGGTCGATTTTAAAATAATTTAAATATTACATATGTAATTTTAACGGTTAATAAATATTATTCTAATGAATATTTAATAAAAATATGATTATGACTAAATTATATGGTCTTTAGATTCAAGGATTTAAAAATTTAAATCTCATCACATATAGTAAATTTTTTATAAAAAATTTAAAAAAGAAGTATAAAATCCATTTTATAGTTTTTACCGATTTTTTACCCGTTCGAAAAGTTTTCTATTTCATAACATGTATCATATCGAAAAGGCAACTAACTCTAATCGACTAGTCCACTCTGATTCTTTTAACATTTTAATGGACGAAAGAAAATGTTGTAGGTGGAGGAACCTTGACTAACATGAAGTCTATCATTATTATAGTAGTTTTTGGTTCCACACCCTTGGGAGAATGTTTTCATCCCTTCAACTCTAAGCTCTTCATTTGCAAATCACATAATAGATGCAAGGAATGGTTTTAGTTGCTCATCCAAATTTGACATCAAAATATAAGACATCACTCATCTTACCATTGTCAATGAAGACCCTTTTTCAATCTATAATCATAGACCATTGTCGTGATCACTATGAGATTGCCTTATGGGATATGGATTCCTTATACATAATGAGACTAAAAGAGATTTGCTCATCCTTCCAAGTTCTTGGCCTTTTTTTTTGCAACGTTAGGGTATGAATCTTTGCATGCTTCTTTCTTTTAGATAAGCCTAGTCTACCTATGGAAGTCTATCTGTTCTGACGTTAATTACTTCAACCATAGGTCTATTATTGGTGAGAGTGTGTCCACCATTGGCAAACCTATTTTCCCTTTACTCTTCTCTATCATGATTCCTTTCACCATTTCTTTAGTTTTTTGGTAGTCATTTTACCTATCCTCCCTTCTATTATCCCTTATTTTTTCATAGTTTCTCTTTCTCATGTATTATTCTCAAATAACTCCTTAAGAGGCATAATGAATGAGATCCTCAATCTTGTTTCTCAGAATGAGGCTTTCCTTAATGTCATGATCATCGATTTTGTGAATGTGTGATACTTGTTTCTATTCCTCTTGGCTCCATCTTTCTCTATCTTAATAGAGGCTTACTAGATTTTCCCATTCCACGGTAAGGAGGATCTCTTTTTTAGGCCTCTTAAAATGCATATAATGTTGGTTGATTCTTAGAAAAAGGTTTATCTTCCTTTGAGGGCGATCTTAGCATAATGATATTCTTCTTGATTATCTTTATTTACCTTCTTACTTTTGTTCTTACTTTTTTTACACTTGATTACCATGGCTTATTTTGCATCAACGTCCTCTATTCTCATAAGTAAGTTGGTAAAAACTTTGTATGGCTTTTAAGTCAGGTACTTGGTGAAATCTTTGTCTCTTAAGCTGTTCTAAAGGTTATGATGGTAGCCATATGGTTAAGGCCCTTCACTTGAAATGTTTCATGGTTTAACCTTATTACATATTCTTTCAAAGATTGATGATGTTTTTGTATACAGATCTAAGGGTGATAAAAGTTTTTTTATAGGCGATGTTGCTTATAAAGTGGCTCATAGACTTTAGCCCTAATAGTTAGAAAATGTTGATGTTCTTGCTTAATTGAATCATACAAAAACCTAATGGCCTTTTAGAGAGTGGCTGAGAAAGCATTACACTTGATGGTGTTGCTCATGCCTTGGATACACATGTTTGTTCAAACCATCCCTGCCAATGAAATCAATTGCTTTTTTGTTGGACTCTAGTATAAGAACTTGAAGCCTTAAGATAAGGCAACATCTGCTTCATATGTAAAAGGAAAGTTCGCTAATGATTCCAAGTCTATGCACGAAGTGCTTGACGTTACCTTTTTTTCCATAGCTTACATATTTTCTCACACATCCTCTGACTCAAAATATTTCAAAGTATGGGTTGCTAGGCTATTATAGGGTTTTTGATCAAAAGTGAACTAGTTTAGGGCCAAAAGCTTTAAAGAATGTATTTGTAGGATGTGCCCCAAATTGTGAAGCACATATAATATTAAACTAAATTTTTAATGCAATTGTTGAAACTAGAGATTTAGAATTTATTGAGAATAAATTTTGTAATAAATCAACCCCTACTTTAGAAAATCAACAGTCGAATCAATCAAATTTCATCGAAAGAATCATTGGTGATTAAACTAATAAGCATCTTCGTGATGAGGTTATTATGGAATTAAGGAAAAACCAAAGGGTGAGGTAGAAAATAACTTAGGTTTGGCTTTATTTCCTTACAATCTATCATTTTCCTCATTAAAGAAAACAAAGTTCCATAATTAATAAGATCCCTCTAATGCTGATTATGGAAAGAGATCTTTAAATCTATAGTGAAGTAATGGCTTCTAGAGATTTATCATTTATTTAAAGACATAATAAATAAGTTCAATATCATCAAACAATATTTGGATCCTAGTTGATTTGCCTCTAGATTGAAGTAAATTGGATGTAAGTTGGTATTCAAAAGGAAATACAACATGATGGTTCATTACAAATATTTAAGGCCAAATTAATAGCTAAGGGATTTAGAAAAAAAAAGTTTAGATTATTTTGATGCATGTGCTCTGGTGGCTAGGATGGTTTCAATTTAGGTTTTTTTTTTTTTTTGGCATTAGCATCTATTTATGAGTTGCATGTGCATCAAATTAATGTTAAGATGACCTTTCTAAGTGATAAATTATGAAAATGTATATATGGAACAACTGAAAGGTTATGTGTTGCCTGAAAATGAAAAGAAAGTTTATAAATTAACTAAGTCACTATATATATATATATCTTAAAACAAGTGCCTAAACAATCGTAGGAGAAATTTGAATTTGTAATTTTATCAAATGGTTTCAAGCATAATAATGTCAACAAGAGTATTTATTCCAAGTTCTAAAAAAAAAATATGGAGCGATTACTTGTCTTTATGTGGTTAACTTATTAATGTTTGGAATGAATTTAGAAGGTGTTTGTGAAACTAAGGAACATCTAACTTCAAAATTTAAGAAGAACGAGCTAAATGAAGTAAATACTATTTTAAGTATCAAAGTGCAAAGGCACAATGGGACTTTATATTAAGCCAATCTTATTAAATCAAAATGTATTCGAGAAATTTAAACATCTCAAGTTTAAAAATTTTAATATTCAATATGATACTAACTTTAAGCTAATTGAAAATCCTAAAAAGGCAATAGCTAGTGTTATAAGGAGTTAATTGCAGGCGATGAATTACACGAGATTAGATATTGCATTTACTGTATGCAAATTATCAAGCTTTACAAATAAAAGTAGTACAAACCATTGGAAAGCTATCTCTAAGGTTTTTAACTATCCCATTGTATCATAAGGATATTTAAATGCAAGTTTAATCACAGGTATTAGAGATAATAAATCAACTTCTAATTGGATTTTTACCATTGGTGGTGGAGCTATTAATTAGGCTTTTAAAAGGCGAACTTTGATGATCGCAAGAAAATAAGTGGAATGGTTATGGAATTTTTATCAAATATTAAATTGTTGCCAAAACCTATGCTAGCCACTTCCATATTTTGTGACAGAAATCTTTATGTTTAAAGCCTATTGTGAGATTTAGAATAGACAACTTAGACACATTTGCTTGAATCATGATTATGTAAGCAAATTAATAAGAAATGGCATAATCATCATCACTTATATAAAGTCAAGTAACAATTTAATAGAACCATTGAAAAAAGGTCAATCAAGGGATTTGGTAAAAGATAGCAATGCTAAAATGGGATTAAAATCTCTATTAACATAGCCATTGGTGACGAGAACTCTACCTTATTCTAGCAAACCTTAGTTTTAAGGTTTAAAGTGAAATAATGAGTTACTTAATAAATGACAATACTTAAAATTAGAATTTAGTGCTAGACAATTTAAGAGGATAAGCTAAACTTCTAACAAATCAATAATGATATCATCATAAGAATTCCACCTATATGAATATAAAAATGGTGCAACTTCCAATAGGAGTTAAAGCATTTTGCTTTTGAAAATACTCATGCAACAAAATGAACATATAAGCCCTAATAGTGCTAAAACAATACAAAACTTGTTATTTGAAATTTAAATACGATTGTGTATAACTTTTCTGACCCTTACTCAACAGTAATGGTTTAAATGAATAATGACCTATTACTATGTTGAAACTTTAATAAGTTTACACCAATTAAAGGTTTACACCTAAAAACACATTTCTTTTATACATAATTGTATAGTTTGTATTAATATTTTAAAATCTATAATCTATCATGGGATTGTTATAACTATAGCTTACAAATTTTTTTGTAATCATGCAAGATGAAAAAAAATGCACAGCCACCCATTAGATGAAAAATGCATAATTATTTTCTCTTGTAATTGTTGATTAGTTGGCATGGTTTGTGAAAAGATTTCTCATTGGATATGCTTCTCAATTGAGAATTTTCTTTTAATGCTCATATATATCAACCCTAATGGTCAAAATTATCATTCCAAAATTATTAGACAAAATAATATGTGAGCAAATTCTTCAAATCTGCTAATTACAGAATTCATAAGTCTTCATTGTATTCTGGTTAAGCCATTATTAAACTCTGAGTGAAGGTAAAGAATTCTCTAAAGAAATTGACTCATTATGGCTCGAAGTATTACTTTTAATTTTGATTTTGTCTACTTATCTATGTTATTTTACTAATATTATGTGCTCCCTTGTAATGATGTGAAGCTTGTCTCAAGTTATGAAAATGGCAATACAGGAAGATCGGAGTAGCCTAAATGTAACTTGCTGAGGTCAATTCAATTAAAGTTGACAAAGTAAACCTAAACCTGAAAGCTAGCCTGACTTGATCTAAGATTGGATCCAATTTGATTTGTGTTAACTTAAAAAGCTAAGGCCTAAATTTAGAAAAAAAAAAATTCAAACTTGAAAAACCTCAATCCTAAAAAATTCAAATCTAAAACATTTGAACCTAAAAAGGACCGAAACTAACATGACCTTGGGAGTTGTAAAGGCTTGAATCTCTTAAGGTCTAAACCCGAACCTGAGATCTATCAAATCTAAAACTCGTAAAAACATGAATTTATAACCCAAGAAATCCGAACTATAATTATATGATTTTATTTCAAATAAAAGTATAAATGAATTATTAACTTGTTCATAAATAAAAATATTTAATTTATGAAAAAGTATTTATAATTATTATACAATTATATTATGAATGCATTATCGATGCAAGTAATTAATAGTGAATCTTTAATTAGATTATGAAATAAACTTTATTTAAAAAATATTATAAATGAATCAAATAATTTTTAGTACTATCATTATCATATTTATAAAAATTAGTCATAAAAATAAAAATAGTATTCTTAATCAATTTAACATTTAAATAATACAAATAATCGTGTACAATATTTTATTATACTTATTCCACATTTAAAAGTTAATTTTAATACAATGATAATCAAATTTATAAAAAAAAAGATATTATAATATCAACATATAATTGAACTTGATGTTTGGTTTTGTGTAATACTAATAATGCTGGTAACAAAAATAATTTTAAATCATATTTCTCTTAGTATTTTAATTTTAAAATAAAATATTATAAAAAAACTCATATTTTAAATAATTTAAATTTAAAATAATTTAAATAAAAAACTCATATATAAAAATATCTAAACTTTTAAATAAATTAAATTTAAAATATTTAAACTTAAGATACTTAAATTCAAAAATAATCTTATCTAAACTTGCTCAAAACCTACTGTTTGTTATATCCAAGTTCAATATTGTTGGGTCTTAACTAAAAGCCATCCTTAACTGATTTTACAGTTGTGCAAGATGTGCCATCTTGCTACAGGACCCAAAAACTCCACACAAGCAAATAGATTATAAAAAAAAAAATAGTGAAACACAAACAAGGAAACGGGAAAAAAAAGTGTAGTTAGTAGAAAAATAAAAATAATATATATATATATATAGGAGTTTACGCGTGAGGGAAGACGCCGAAGGACGCGGCCTTGATTGTCAAAGCCGAGAAATAATAGCTGAAAGCCGCTACACTCAACGCTACTTCTGGTAGTGGCTAGCGGCTACTACAAACAAATACGGAGTCAAAACTCATAAATAAAGGTGTAAGTAAACTATGGTTAGATTAGCTTAACATTACTCTTTGCTCCATTTCCGTACGAGAAAACTGACGCGTGTCCCCTGTCATTACAACGCGGTTTCTTACCCCTTGCCCGCACCGCCCTATTTAATCTTCCTTCTCTCTTTCCTCTTTCTATCCAGTTTCTCTCTCTCTCTCTCTCTCTCTCTCTATCCTGCTTTCCTTTTTTTCTCCCTTTTTTCTTTGGGTTTCAGCTAAATTAGAAAGAAAATCCCATAACGGGGCTAATCAAAGGAGCCGGATGGTTCTTTTCTTCTGAAGCTTTGTTTTTTTCTTTTCTTTCTTTTTTTTATTACATTTTTGTTCGGCAAAAGAGATAATAGATTTGGTGGAAAACAGAGACAACAGTCCCTGCTTCGGATGGCATCATCGGAAAACCTTGCGACCATCGAACCCTGGACGTTTCGTCCCATCTTTGCTGATTCTTGGATTTCTGAAGCCGTTGCTCGTGATACCGAAACTCTGACCCGAGCTCTAGAAAAGTCCATCTCTAATTCCTTCTCCAACTCCGATTCCCTGTCTCCACTCCTTAGCCTTATCAACTCTAACACGTCATCTACGCCCAGTGCGTCTAATGTTTCAGGCTCTGACCCTGAAAACGCACCCAAACGTCAGCGGATGACCAACCCTCCTCTCACTGGGAAAGTCTCCAAACGCAAGTCCCGCGCTACCAAGCGCTCTCAAACCACGTTTATAACTGCGGATCCGGCCAATTTTAGGCAAATGGTACAGCAGGTGACTGGAGTCAGATTTGGGAATGAGCAGATGTCTCTGAGTCCGATCCTGAAACCAGAGCCTCAAAGACCCGTTAGCCGATGGCCCAACGTTGCTGGCCCTGGATGCCTACCTACGCTGGACACCTCGGCGTTCTTATTGGAGCATCAGCAGCCGTCTTCTGGGGCATTTGCTCGGTCTAGCTTACTTCCGTTTCAGTCTTCGGCGGTGGCTGAGGTTGTACTTTCCAGTTCCACAGGAGCTACCTCAGATCGTGACACTTGCCCCTGCTTTCCCACTCTAGAATCCTGGAAAGTCTAGGTTTTTTGGTTATTTATTTTAATTATCATATGTAATCCTGTTTCTTTACTAGTACTTCCGTGCTGCGGCTGTTAATAGTTGGGACGTTGGCCACTTTTTGTTTCCCTTTTTTCCCTCTGTTATGGTATAGTTTTTTGCCCCGAATCTGTCTCATCGGTACTCTGGATAACATGGTCTATGAATGAATGGCTTGAAAGTGGGTTGATTTTTTTTTCCCGATAAAGGAAGTGGGTTGATTTAACCATTAAAGAAGCTGATACATCGTAGTTCAAAACAAAGCGGGACGGCGGCCTGGTTTATCTCAGTATTACTCCATGGATTTTATCCTTACTCTTTCGCCATATCCAAAGTAGAACAGCTCGCTTCTTGTTTCACAACTGATTCATTCTCCCATCCTTTCCTTTCCACCTGATTCTGGATTATCATTTCAAATTCAACCCAATTAACAAATTAAAATGATCTTTTACTTAAAATGCTCTTTTTATATTGTATAAAAAAAAATATGCTCTTTAATCTTGAAAGCTATTTTTTTGTACTTTTTTTTTATTTTTTAAGGTGGACGAAGTGTTATACCCTTAAAATAATTTAATATAAATTTTAATTTTTATTGAATATCAAATAAATATATTAATCCAAAAAAGCTATTATTACCTGAAAAAAATCTGAATTATTTCTTTTCTTTGTTCTAATTATATCAAATTTCAAATTAATCTTAACACCTTCGGTGAAAATTGGAAAAAATGACTATATAAAAAGAAAAAGCTTTGACCGTACTTTGAAACATCGCATTTTTTTTCTTTCATACCGCGGTACTATCATCCTTCGTTTGTTAACTGGAGATAAACCCTGCAGTAAAAAATTTTATATTTTAAAGTTAAATATATATTTTTGAGTGCCTATATAAGTATAATTATAAATTGTTTTCCTCTGCCCCGTAAAATTTAGTCAAGCTCCTTGATTCAAATGATATTCTAACTTGCGTGTAGATTTTTGTTTTCACTTTCCTGTATCCCTTTCCATCGGTTTTAATTAACTTCGATTACCTTTTTGCTTTTTCTTTCTCTCTTTCGATTTCTTTTGTCACCATGACTTGAAATTTTGAAATAAAGAGGAAAATCTGCAGATGTTGGCATTCCTTCTCCCCTGCTCTCTAGTCCTCTCTCGGTTCCTCCTTGACCATCAGATTTTGGCAGTTAATGCTATATTAACATTAGATTCCCATGTTTAAAAACAGTAAATTACCTTATATATATATATATATTTGATACTATATCAAAATTTGAATGTTGGTTACCAATAATGGGAGAGTATTTCATTTATAATTTTTTTTACTACAATATTATAATTATTTAATCATGATAAAAAATTATATTAGAGTTTATCACTTATAAATGTAAACTTCACATAATTTTTTATGAATCATATGTAACTTTAAATACTGATTAATTAATTACAAAATAATTGTTATAAGTGATATGCTCTCCAATAACTATATTTATTTATTTTTTGTTAAATTTATTATATAATTACGTAATTTATGTTCTTCTACAACTCTTTAA
>JBBYHO010035255.1:0-11048 GCA_038382025.1 Adansonia gregorii
TTAGATAATTTAGAGTCCCTATCCAATCCTAAATTCTCTAGAAAACATATGGTTAAGGAGGAGGAAGAGGAGGAATCTTATTATGACGAAAGTAATTCTTGGAAGGGTAAAAAGGCTGTTTCAAAATTAAGATGAAAATCCTTACTTTTCAAGTGAAAAATGACCCTGAATTATACTTGGAGTGGGAAAGGAAGATAGAAAATGTTTTTGATTGTCATAATTACTCTGAGGAGAATAAGGTTAAATTAGCAACAGTTGAGTTCATAAATTATGCTAGTATTTGGTGGGATTAATTTGTGATTAATAGGCACAGGAATGGTAAGAGAATTCAATCATGGGAAGAAATGAAGGTAGTGATGAGAAAGAGGTTCATACCTAGCCATTACTATAGGGACTTGTATAGAAAATTACAAGGGTTGACTCAAGGATCCATGAATGTAAAGGATTACTACAAAAAGATAGAGATAGCCATGATTCGGGCTAATATAGAGGAAGACTGTAAGGCAACTATGGCTAGATTCATTAGTGGTTTAAATAAAAAGATAGCTGATCTGGTGGAATTACATCATTATGTAGAGATAGAGGAATTGTTGTATAAAGCTATCAAGGTGGGAAGGTAATTAAAGTCTAAAGGCACTTCCAAATATGGTTCAGCTTTTAGCTGTTCATGGAAGTCAAATTGGAAGAACAACAAAGTTACCTCAAAACCTAAAAAAAAAACAAAGATAAAGGATTCAATTACATTCTCGAAAGGTAAAATCGAAACCAAATTATTTCTAAATCATGTGATGTTAAGTGTTTCAAGTGTCAAGAATTTGTGCATATTACTTCTTAATTTCCAAATAAAAAGGCTATGACTGCTATAGATAATGGTATATAGAAAGCATAAGTTTGAGTGATGATGAAATGACACCATTGAAGGATTGTAGTGATGTTGACATTGAAAAACCCATGCATGGAGATATACTTATTACCTAGCATGCTCTTAGCATACAGCCTAAAAAAGATGTTGATAAAATACAATGTGAGCACATCTTTCATACTAGGTGCCATATGAATAACAAGGTATGTAGCATTATTATTGATAGTGGTAGTTGCACTAATGTTGCCAGTATTTTAATGGTTGAAAAGCTAAAGCTGCCTATATTAAAGCATCCAAGATAGTACAAGCTCCAACGGCTGAATGATTATGGAGAAGTTAAGGTGACAAAGCAAGTGTTAGTTGTATTCTCTATTGGCAAACACAAGGATAAGGTTCTTTATGATGTTTCACCAATGCGTGCTAGTCATCTACTCTTGGGATATCCATGGCAGTTTGATAGGAAGGTTACTCATGATGGGTATAAGAACGGATATAGTTTTATATTGAATAATCGAGTTACTGTATTAACTCCTCTCAAACCATTTGAGGCATATGAGGACCAGATTAAGATAGCTAAAGAGTACAAGATAAAAGAAAAAAAATGAGTGCACGAGAAAAAAAAAAGTGATATAAAAAGTAAGTGTGTGCAAGAGAATAAAAAAAGAGACAAAAATAAGAGAGTTAGTGCTTTTGCAAAAAAAATGTGAGATTAAGAGTGCTATGTTGGCAAGGCAGTAACTACTTGTACATTTGTACAATGATGTCTATTTCTCAACTAACATGTAACCCTTCTTCGCCTATTGTGGTTGTTTCTTTGTTACAAGAATTTACAGATTTATTAACTGAGGAAATACCACATGGATTACCTCCTCTGAGAGGTATTGAGCATCAAATCGACTTCATTCCCAGTTCATCAATCCCTAATAGACTAGCATATAGAGCAAATCCTGAGTAAACAAAAGAGATTCAAAGGCAAGTAGATGAGTTAATGCAAAAGGGATTCGTAAGAAAGAGTCTTAACCCATGTTCAGTCCCTATGATTTTGGTGCCAAGAAAGATGGAGCATGTGTATTGATTATTGAGCCATCAATAAAATCACTAAAAAGTATAGGCATCCTATTCCTAGGTTAGATGATATCCTTGATGAATTGCATGGTTCATGTGTGTTTCCTAAAATTGATTTAAAGAATGGCTATTATCAAATTCGCATGAAAGAAGATGATGAATGGAAAACTACTTTTAAGATAAAATATGGTTTATATGAGTGGCTAATGATGCCGTTTGGTTTAACTAATACACCGAGCACTTTATGAGGTTGATGAATCCTATTTTACTTTCTTTCATTGGGAAATTCATGTGGTTTATTTTGATGATATTTTAGTATAAAGCAAAAATTAGGATGATCATGTTAAACATTTACATGCTATTTATAGTGCTTTAAAGGAGCATAAATTGTATGCTAATCTTAAGAAATGTGCATTTTGCATGGAATCCATTGTTTTTCTTGGTTTTGTTGTGAGTTTGCAAGGTATAAGTGTTGATAAAGATAAGGTTAAGGGATTAAAGACTGACTAACACCTAGGAATGCAAATGAGGTAAGGAGTTTTCATGGTTTAGCAAGTTTTTATAGAAGGTTTATTAAAGACTTTAGTTTTATTGCAGCACCTTTAAATAAACTTGTTAAAAAGAATGTTGTATTTAAATAGGATGATGTGCGTGAGAAGCTTTTAATACATTGAAAGATAAGTTGATTAATGCACCTTTGCTATGTTTACCTAATTTTGATAAAGTTTTTTAGGTTGAATGTGATGCTTCTAGAATTGGAATTGGAGTTATTTTAATGCAGGATTCCAAACCGATTGCTTATTTTAGTGAAAAGCTTAGTGGGCAGCATTAAACTATCCTACTTATGACAATAAGCTGTATGCATTAATGAGAACTTCATAAACATGGCAGCACTATTTATGGCCAAAGGAATTCATAATCCATTCTGATCATGAAAGCTTGAAGTATTTGAAATCACAAGGTAAGCTTAATAAAAGGCATGCCAAATGGTTAGAGTTTATTGAGACATTTCCTTATGTGATTAAGTACAAAAGTGGAAAAGAAAACATTGTAGTTGATGCATTATCTAGAAGGTATGTATTGTTTACATTATTGCAAACAAAATTACTTGGTTTTGAGTTTATTAAAGATTTGTATATCAGTGATGTTGATTTTAGCCAAGTATGGAATGCATGTTCTAAGTGTGCATATCGTGAGTAATATAGGCATGATGGATTCTTGTTTAAGAAAGATAAATTTTGTGTGCCTATATGTTCTTTGCATGAAATGCTAGTTAGAGAGACTCATCGAGGTAGTTTGATGGGGCATTTTGGTGTGCAAAAGACTTTAGATATATTGCATGAACATTTTTAATGGCCTAACATGAAATATAATGTGCAATCTATTTGTGATAAGTATATAACATGTAAATAATCAAAATCTACAGTAATGCCACATGCTTTATATACACCTTTACCTGTGCCTAATCAACCGTGGATAGATATATCTATGGATTTTGTATTAGGGTTGTCTAGGTCTTAAAGTGGTTAGGATAGCATATTTGTTGTTGTTGATATGTTTAGCAAGATGGCGCGTTTTATTACATGTTCAAAAACCAATGATGCAACACACATTGCTGATTTGTTCTTTAAAAAGATAGTACGTTTCCATGGATTACCTAGAACAATAGTAAGTGATAGAGATGTTAAGTTCTTAAGTCATTTTTGGCATACTTTGTGGAATAAGTTAGGAACTAAACTTTTGTTTTCTACTTTGCAAATCCTTAAACGGATGGACAAACTAAAGTAGTTAATAGGGCACTTGTTACTTTGTTACGTGCTATCATTCCAAAGAACTTAAAACAATGGGAAAGATGTTTGCCACATATTGAGTTTGCAAATAATAGGATTGTTCATTCTACTACTCCTTATTCTCATTTTGAAGTTGTATATGGCTTTCATCCTTTAACTCCTTTGGATATCTTACCTTTGCCTACTAATAAATATGCTAATTTGGATGGTAAGAAAAAGGTAGATTTTGTTAGGGATTTGCAAGCCAAGGTTTGAGCTAACATAGACAAGAAGAATAAGCAATATGCAAGGCAAGTCAATAAAAGTGTATTAAGGTCATTTTTAAACTTGGAGATTAGATATGGGTTCATTTGCCTAAAGAGAGGTTTCCTACTCAAAGGAAATCAAAGTTGCAACCTAGAAAAGATGGACCTTTTTAAGTGTTAGAAAGGATTAATGATTATGCCTATAAGCTAGATTTGGCAAGCAGCTATGGTAATGTGAGTGCTATCTTTAATGTCACTGATTTATCTTTGTATGATGTAGGTGATTAGAGGATGAATCCTTTTGAGGAGGGGGAATAATGGAGATCAACTCACACAAACACCTATTTCCAACCATTCTTATGATCCTTTGCAAGGGATTAGAGGTTAAATGACTAGGGCAAAGACTAAATGCATGAAGTGAGCTTTACAAGGACTAATCATGGAAATGCAAGCAAATAAGGCTATTCAAGATGAATAAGATGCATTGCCAAGATTGATCATTTTTTTACATTGTGTTGATGCTAAAAAGGGATGAAGAATAACTCTTGGAGCCTAATTCACATGTCTAAGATAAATGGAGCCCAATTTACATGTATTCATGGGCCTATAGTTTAGGATTTTAGATTTTCGAATAAGAATTTGACTTTTCATTTTGTTAATTTATTTAGATAATTCTTAATCACATTATGATAAGGAGTGGACTTTATCTTTATTTATTAGGATTAGGTTTAGGATTTTAAGTTATTTAGATAAGTCCTAATCAGATTAGGATTAGGAATAAACTTTTCCTTATTGATTAGGATTTCCTTATCCAGTTAGGACTCTATAGATTTTAGGCCTATATAAGGCAGTCTTATTAATGTAATTGATCAAATTTGAATAGAAAAAAATATCTTGAGAGTTTTTCACTTTACAAGAACTTTTTTTTCTTTAAACAAGAACTCAAATTGATCTTATCAAGGTAACTTGTGGCAATCAAGATTGTTATAACTTTGGTTCTAATTAGCAAGTTTGACTGGGGTCAAGTCTCTTTGCTTGACTTTGAATACAATCTTAGGGTTCCAATCCCATCCAATCGGGTTTTAGGTTGTGTTTTCATCCTAAGGTTAGCATTATTATGGTGGAAAGAAAAGCTTTTCTTGGAAATTCAAGGCATTAATATTTTGTATCCTAATGTGCAGAACATGATTATAGTGCTCAATCATAAAAAGAATGAAGATTATTACAAGAATCCAACTTTAACTCATTTCAAGGATAAACTTTGATTATAAGGAAAATGGTGGAAAGAAAAGTCTTTTTTGCCAAACTAAAGCTTCAATATCATGCATCCCAATGTGGAGAACATGATTGTAATGCCTAATCATGAAATGAGTGGAGATTCTTTCAAGAATCCAAATTTTTCTCATTTCAAGGAGGAACTTTAATTATAAGGAAAATGGTGGAAAAAAAAGCTTTTCTTGCCAAACCAAAGAATCAATATCATGCATGCCAATGAGGAGAACATGATTGTAGAGCGCAATAACAAACAGAATGGAGATTATTACAAGAAAGAAAAGCTTCTTTTCCAAATCTGAAGTACCAACATCGTGTAGCCCAATGTGGAGAAAATGATTGTGGTGTCCAATCGCAAAAAGAATGGAGATTATTATGAGAATCCATGTTTGACTCATTTCGTAGATGAACTTTGATTATAAGGAAAACGGTGGAAAAAAAAGCTTTTCTTACCAAGCCAAAGCTTTAATATGGTGTATCCCAAAGTGGAGAATATGATTGTAGTTCCCGACCACAAAATGAGTGGAGATTATTACGAGAATCCAACTTTGTCTCATTTCATGGATGAACTTTGATTATAAGAAAATAAGTGGAAAAAAAGCTTTACTTGTTGAACCAAAGAATCAATATCTTGTATCCCAATAAAGAGAACACGACTATAGTGTTCAATAACAAAAACAATGGAGATTATCATGAGCATCCAAGTTTGCCTTATTTCACGAATGAACTTTAATTACAGGGAATATGGTTGAAAGGAAAGTTTTCCTTGCCACACCAAAGCATAATATCGTGCATCCCAATGAGGTGATCATGATTGTAGTGCCAATAACAAAAAGAATGGAGATTATTAGAAGTATCCAAGTTTGTCTCATTTCACGAATGAACTATAGTAAGGAAAATAGTGAAAAGAAAAGCCTTTCTTGTAAATCTAAAGCCTCAATATCGTGTATCCCAATGTGGCGAACTTAATTGTAGTGCCCAATCACAAAAAGAATAGAGATTTTTTTGGGAACCCATGATTAACTTATCTCATTGATGAACTTTGATTATAAGAAAAACGATGGAGAGAAAAGCTTTTCTTGCCAAACCAAACCTTCAATATCGTGCATCCTAATGTGGTGAACATGATTGTAGTGCCCAATCACAAAATGAGTGGAGATTATTATGAGAATCTAGTTTTGCTAATTTCATAGATAAACTTTGATTATAAGGAAAATGGTGGAAAGAAAAACTTTGCTTACAAATCCAAAGCATCAATGTCATGTATCCCAATGTAGAGAGCATGATTATAGTGCCCAGTCAGAAAAAGAATGGAAATTTTTACTAGAATCCAAGTTTAACTAATTTCACGGATGAACTTTAATTATAAGAAAAATGGCAGAAAGGAAAGTTTTTCTTGCTAAACCAAAGCTTCAATATTGTTATCCCAATGTGGAGAACATGATTGTAGTGCCCAATCACAAATTGAGTGGAGATTATTATGAGATCTCATGTCTCACATTTCACGGATGAAATTTGATAATAACAAAAATGGTGGAAAAAAAAGGTTTTCTTGTCTAAACAAAGAATCAATATTATGTATCCCAATGAGGAGAATATGATTGTAGTGCGTAATAACAAAAAAAATAGAGATTATTATGAGTCTACAAATTTGTCTCATTTCGTGGATGAACTTTTTTTGTAAGGAAAATGGTGGAAAGAAAAGCTTTTCTTGTAAATCCAAAACATCAATATCATGTGTCCTAATATGGTGAACATGATTGTAGTGCCTAATCACAAAATGAGTGGAGATTATTGTGAGAATCAAAGTTTGACTCATTTTATGGATGAACTTTGATTTTAATGAAAATGGTGGGAAGAAAAGCTTTTCTTACTTAACCAAAGAATCAATATTGCGCATCCTATTGTGGGGAAAATGATTATAGTGCGCAATCACAAAATTAGTGGAGATTATTACAAGAATATAGGTTTGTCTCATTTCACAGATAAAATTTGAATATACTGAAAAAAGGTGGAAGGAAAAGCATTTTGTGCCAAACCAAAGCTTCCATATTGTGTATATATAGAGAACATGATTGTGTTGCCCAATCACAAAAAGGGTGGAGATATTTACGAGAATCCAAGTTTATCCCATTTCATGGATGAACTTTGATTATAAAGAAAATGGTGGAAAGAAAAGTTTTTCTTGCAAATCCAAAGCATTAATATCATGTGTCCTAATATAGAAAATATGATTGTAGTGCCCAATCGCAAAAACAATGGAGATTATTATGAGAATCCAAGTTTGACTCATTTCACAGATGAACTTTGATTGCAAGGAAAACGGTGGAAGGAAAAGCTTTTCTTGCTAAACCAAAGCTTCCATATCGTGTATCCTAATGTCGAGAACATGATTGTAGTGCCCAATTAGAAAATGAGTGGGGATTATTATGAAAATGGAAGTTTCTCTCATTTCATGAGAAAAAAAAGTTGTCTTGCAAATCCCAGGCATCAATATCTTGTATCCCAATGTGAAAAACATAATTGTAGTGCCTAGTCATAAAAAGAATATAGATTTTTACTAGAATCCAAGTTTGACTCATTTTTTAGATGAACTTTGGTTATAACGAAAATGGTGGAAAGGAAAGCTTTTCTTGCCAAACCAAAGCTTCAATATCGGTATCTCAATATGGAGAACATGATTGTAGTGCCCAATTACAAATTGAGTGGAGGTTGTTACGAGATTCAATGTTTCTCTCATTTCATGGATGAAGTTTGATTATAAGGAAATTGATCAAAAGAAAAGCTTTTTTTTTGCCAAACCAAAGAATAAATATCGTGTATTCCAACGAGGAGAATATGATTGTAATGCACAATAATAAAAAGAATGGAGATTATTAGGAGTAAGTTTGTCTCATTTCACGGATGAACTTTAATTATAAAGAAAATGGTAGAAATAAAAGCTTTTCTTGCAAATCCAAAACATCAATATTGTGTATGCAAATGTGGAGAACATGATTGTAGTGCCCAATCACAAAATGAGTGGAGATTTTTACAAGAATCCATGTTTGACTCATTTTATGAATGAACTATGATTATAAGAAAAATGGTGGAAAGAAAAGCTTTTTGTGCCTAACCAAAGAATCAATATCGTGTATCCAAATGTGGAGAACATGATTGCAATGCCCAAGGACAAAATGAATGGAGATTATAATGAGAATCCAGTTTTGCCTCATTTCAGAGGTGAAAATTGATTAAAACAAAAAAGGTGGAAGGAAAAGATTTTTTTGCCGAACGAAAGCTTTCATATTGTGCATCCAATTAGGAGTATATGATAGTAGTGCGCAATAACAAAAAGAATGGAGATTATTACGAGTATCCAAGTTTATCTTATTTCACAAATGAACTTTAATTATAAGGAAAATGGTAGAAAGAAATGCTTTTCTTACAAATCCAAAACATCAATATCATGTATCCTAAAGAGGAGAACATGATTTTAGTGCCTAATCACAAAATGCGTGGAGATTCTTATGAGAATTCAAATTTGACTCATTTTATGAATGAACTTTGATTATAAGCAAAATGGTGGAAATAAAAGCTTTTCTTGCCTAACTAAAGAACCAATATCGTCTATCCCAATGAGGAGAACATAATTGTAGTGTGTAATAACAAAAAGAATGAAAATTATTATAAGTACCCACGTTTGTCTAATTTCACGAATGAACTTTGATTGTAAGGAAAATGGTAGAAAGAAAAGTTTTCCTTGCAAATCCAAAACATCAATATCATGTATCCCATTATGGAGAACATGATTGTAGTGCCCAATCACAAAAAGAATGGGGATTATTACGAGAGTCCATGTTTATCTTATTTCATAGATGAACTTTGATTATAAGGAACATGGTGGAAAGGAAAGCCTTTCTTGCCAAACCAAAGCTTCAATATCGTTATCCCAATGTGGAGAACATGATTGTAGTGCCCAATCACAAATTGAGTAGAGATTATTATGAGATTCCATGTTTCTCACATTTCATGGATGAACTTTGATTGTATGAAAATGGTGGAAAGAAAAGCTTTTCTTGCCTAATCAAAGAATCAATATCATGTATCCCAATGAGGAGAATATGATTATATTGTGCAATAACAAAAAGAATGGGGATTATTATAAGTATACAAGTTGTCTCATTTCACAGATGAACTTTAATTGTATTAAAAATGGTAGAAAGAAAAGCTTTTCTTACAAATCCTAAACATCAATATCATGTATCCCAATGTGGAGAACATAATTGTAGTGCCTAATCACAAAATGGGTGGAGATTATTATGAAAACCAAAGTTTGACTCATTTTATGGATAAACTTTGATTTTAAGGAAAATGGTGGAAAGAAAGCTTTTCTTGGCTAACCAAATAATCAATATCGTGTATCCCAATGTTAAGAACATGATTGTAGTGCCCAATCACAAAATGAGTGGAGATTATTACGAGAATCTAGTTTTCTCTCATTTCACAGGTGAAATTTGATTATAACATAAAAGGTGGAAGAAAAAGCTTTTTTTGCCAAACCAAAGCTTCCATATTATGTGTATGTAGAGAAAATGAGTGTAGTGCCCAATCACAACAAGAATGGAGAAATTTACAAGAATCCAAGTTTGTCTCATTTCACGGATGAACTTTGATTATAAGGAAAATGGTGGAAAGAAAAGTTATTCTTGTAAATCCAAAACATCAATATCATGTATCCCAATGTAAAGATCATGATTGTAGTGCCATATCGCAAAACAATGGTTATTATGAGAATCCAAGTTTGACTCATTTCACATATGAACTTTGATTATAAGAAAAACGGTGGAAAGGAAAGCTTTTCTTGCCAAACCAAAGCTTTAATATCATTATCCTAATGTGGAGAACATGATTGTAGTGCCTAATCAAAAATTAAGTGGAGGTTGTTATGAGATTCAGCATTTCTCTCATCTCACGATGAACTTTGATTATAAGGAAAATGGTGAAAAGAAAAGCTTTTTTGCCAAACCAAAAGATCAATATCATGTATCCCAATAAGGAGAATATGATTGTAGTGCACAATAACAAAAGGAATAGAGATTATTATGAGTATCCAAGTTGTCTTATTTCATGAAAGAACTTTAATTATAAGGAAAATGGTAGAAAGGAAAGCCTTTCTTGCAAATTTAAAGCATCAGTATTGTGTATCCTAATGTGGAGAACATGATTGTAGTGCCCAATCACAAAATTAGTGAAGATTTTTACAAAAATCAATGTTTGACTCATGTTATGAATGAACTTTAATTATAAAGAAAATGGTGGAAAGAAAAGCTTTTCATGCCTAACTAAAGAATCAATATCGTGTATCCTAATGTTGAGAACATGATTGTAATGCCCAATCACAAAATGAGTGAGATTATTATGAGAATCTAGTTTTGTCTCATTTCACAGATGAAATTTGATTATAACGAAAAAGGTGGAAGGAAAAGCTTCTTTTGCCAAACCAAAGCTTCCATATTGTGTGTCCTAATGAGGAGAATATGATTGTAGTTCACAACAACAAAAAGAATGGAGATTATTACGAGTATCCAAGTTTATCTCATTTCATGGATGAACATTAACTATAAGGAAAATGGTAGAAAAAAAGCTTTTTTTGCAAATCCAAAACTTCAATATCGTGTATCCCAAAGTGGAGAACATGATTGTAGTGCCCAATCACAAAATAAGTGGAGATTCCAATGGGAATCCATGTTCGTCTCATTTTATGAATGAACTTTGATTATAAGGAAAATGGTGGAAATAAAAGCTTTTCTTGCCTAACCAAATAATCAATAT
>JBBYHO010035319.1:0-11044 GCA_038382025.1 Adansonia gregorii
TTTTCAAAGTAAAATCCAAAGGTCATTTTATTGAAAATCTCTATATTCCCCATCTCTCTGGGGCGTATATGAGATTAATTTTTTTTACCAAAACCTGAAATATTTTTATAAGATTCATGCATTCGAAGAAGGCTATATCAAAATAGTGACAAGTTAAGATTGAAAGAATTAAAACCGAGATAAGACATAGCTAGTAAGGTACCGATTTCGGGCATCATGAAAAGGTTCATACCTCATCGCGCATAACCAACTCCCGAACCCTAACGGTGAATCTTTGCATTACGTAGACCACAGGATTGATGTTTTAAGTTTCGTAACTCAAAATATAGGTTTTAATAGGTATCCGATCATGCCTAGCCCAAAATGATCGATGGTGACTCCAAGCATTGGCCATTTCGTGATGGTCATCTGAGACCGATAAGATGAGTGATTTGTCTTATGGTTCCCCTCACTGTATCATAAGTCGAGAATCTATAAATTCTCGTTCTCATCACATTGCGAGAGAAAAGTCTCGGTCAAGAAGATATTTTCTAAGTCAAAAAAAATTTTAAGTCGTAACACCCATAGATCCGCGAGGATCCACCTCAGGGTATGTTGCGACAGGTTGGCGACTCTACTGGGGACAGTATAGAGAGTTAGGCCAATAACTAGCTATGTCTTTCTAGGTTCTTGGTTCTTTCGATCCTTGGTCATTATTTAACCATGACCTTTTTGTCATTTTGTCATCTAATCTTTTGTTTGACATGATTTTCAGGATTGTCTTATTTTTTGAATAATCATTAGCTTAATAAAAATGGTAATACGGAAGTAAACAAAAAGGTTGCTCGTTTCCCCATCATACACTACCCACTTGCATATGCATTGGTGTCCCACCAAACTCCATGGCGTGGTTGTAACCCAATCATTAGGAGGAAGTGAGCTATCCGCCTTCGTGAGTAACCTTCTGCATAGGCATGGCCATAACTTCCTGGATGTAAATTACCTATGTCTCTCATGAGTAACCCTCCACATTTGCATAAGAAAATACATCCAACGGATCAAACCCGTTCTGCCAAACCCATGACGACTGTCCTTACCAGATGGAGGAGCAATTCGGATACCTGTTTAGGCGTCAACTTAAACATCATATAGTGAGCCCTATGAGCTAAACCATGTCAAACTATACTAGAACGCTGCTAGAATACCCGGAGAATAGGGTCACTTGGGAAAACATTCCTAACCTTTACTTCTAATCACCATAATTATGTAGGTGACAATGAGTATATAATTGTCACCTATATTTGTATTTTTATCATTTATCAAGACATGCCATTGTGCTGCCCGAATGATGGCTAACCTTTGTATAAATAAGTGACGGTGAACAAAAACCATCGTTCAAAATGTCTTATACTATAAGCCGTTATGCTGTCCGAGTCATGGCTTACGCACCTCCGCACTAGTGGTGATGAACGAATATTGCTACTGGTCTTTTTTTTTTAACAAAATAAAATATAGCATCACCTCACGAAGGGTAGATTCATCTTGGCATGTTGAAATGCTGCCCGTCTCTCGTCTCGGCACTTTAACTGAGACGTTTGCATTTTTTCTTCTCTTCTGATTTTCTTAAATTTTTATTACATTTGTCTCCTATATGTTTCACTAACTCATTGTCTCTTTGTTTGTGTTTTGGTGCATGCATCGTTTCATCATAACCATCATGACAATCATCATTTTGGGATAATTGTTCTGGTTCAGTGTTTAGAAAGGGGCATCATTTATAGAGCAATAGCTTATCTCCACTATCGAGTCCTTTGAAAATGTCAGAACATGGTCAGAAGCTCGCCAATGTTAGGACAAGGACATCTTAAAGTCTAACTACGTCTCAGAAATGCATGAAGAGGTCAAGATCGGCTTTCGTCAGAATGATTATCGGGAACTAAAGCACATTTGGGACAATTAGGATAGCAACATGACAGAAGCCTTCGTTAAAAAGTACGAGGATATAGCTCTCTTACTTCGAGTTTAGTTGGATGATGGCTTGTTGTGAGCAACGACATAGTTCTAGAATCCAACCTACCGATGTTTCACCTTCAGCCAACAAGATTTAGTCTTTACCATTAATGAGTACACAGACCTACTCTACATAAAAAGGGCTAAGTCAGACTGAATTTACTGCAAGGCTCTAGCGCCTCCTCCATTCAAAAAAGGTTGAGGCAAATTCTTGGAGTCACAAAAGCATGGGTTGATAGTCATGTCAAAGTAAAAGGGAATAGCAAATGCATTTCTTGGGCCAACTTGAAAAAAGCAATCGTGAATCTTTTTAATTAGAAGAAAGCTCAAGATGTCTATGCTTTGGCAATCTACGGGCTCGTTATATTCTCAGAGACTTTGGGTTATGTAGAGGTGGTAGTCATAGATTTCTTTTCTTACCTATGTTACAACATTAACCCTACTTCCACCATCATCGTCAAAACGATCTGTGCCCTCAGCTTTTGTAAAAGGACGGGAATACATTTTAAAAAAAAAGTCTAATACAAGAATTGCGCTATAAAAGTGCAAGGGATTCTAAGAACAATTAGGAACACAGAACCTTACATCATGCATAGCTACAACACACAACGCTGTAAGTAAATCATGCGGAGTGATCATGAAGCTCGTATTCAGTGACTTGAGCTAATGGTTAAGGAATCATGGGACCAGATGCTTCGTCAGCAAAATGAAATTCAAGCTCAGGTGGAGAGACTTATGGAACTAATGACAGCTTCTATGAGAGAAAAAGGGTAACCCAGCACTGTTGAAACAAGGAATGATCTTCTCAATGGTGAAAGTCCCTCTGCCAATAATCCAGAACATGCCCAAAGAGAAACTAGACAAGAACAACGTCTTGCTCTTACATCTGCCGCTTAGGCTCCACCTGTCATCTACCTTAATCCTGTTGTGGCAGGTTAATTCATTCTTGGTACTCAAGGGATGAATGCAAGAGTCTCATCAGCAGATCCAATAACCCTTGGCCATGAGGAACTGGAGAAAACATAAGGTCAAAAGCCCACTATAACTGCGAAAGAAGTGAACAAATTCCAACTACCTGAAAAAATGCCTTCAAGCTATCAAGGGGAGTAATAAGTTCAGAGCTTTTGATGCACAATCATTGCCTTTAGTGTCTAACCTTGTCATTCCCCCGAAGTTCAAAGTCCTAGAGTTTAAAAAATTTAATGAAACCACCAACCCTTCTGTCCATGTTCGAATATACCTACAAAGATGGTCGGGTACGAAAAAGATGAAAAGCTCCTTATCCGTTGCTTTTAGCATAGCTTCATTGAGGTAGCAGCTCGATGGTATATCGAGCTACACAATGTAAAGATCCAATCATAGGCTGATTTGGCTAAGGCCTTTCTGAATCAATACTAGCACGTGTTGGATTAGGCATAAGATCGATTTTTTTTAATGAATTTTGAGAAGAAATGCATTAAAAGCTTTAGGCAATATGCCCAAAGGTGGAGAGAGGAAGCAGCCCTAGTCCAGCCTTTCCTTACAGAAAAAGAGATGACTGTCACTTTCATCCATACCTTATGCACCCTTTATTATGAGAAGCTCGTAGGAAATGCTACAACAAAATTTGCTGACCTTGTCCTCTCTGGGGAAATGATTGACGCAACCATTAAGAGTGGTAGAATATCAGTTAGGGAAATGTCTGGATCAAGCAAAAAGCCTGTGGCTAGTAAAAAGAAAGAAGGAGAGGCCAATGCTATAAGTTATGCTAGCTCATCTCAACCAAAACGACATCAAACACCTAACCCTCACTACCCAAGCACACTGTATTCTCGCCCTATCACCATACCCCCTTAACCAGTTAATGCTATAACCTACAACCCATTATTTGCAATCCAATCCAACCCACTATAAAGCTATCCTCCACAATTTCACCAAAGTACTAATCGAGCAACCAATAATGTACTTGGCAATCAAGGTGCAAATCAACAAGGACAACATTTTAATCCCATCCCTATGACCTATAAAGAGTTCTACCAGACCTTGCTTCAAAATCATTTAGTGGCCCTAATCTATGTCCCAGAAAAAAAACCACCTTACCTGCCATGGTATGACCCTAATGCCCACTGTGAATACCATGCCGAGGTAGCAGGACATGACATTAAAAACTGCATATCTTTCAAGCAAAATGTACAAAATCTAATTAACTCAAAAGTCGTGCAGTTTGGGATGAACCAGGGACCAAATATTGCTACTAATCCTTTACCAAACTATATTGAGCCAGTTGCAAACATGATCAATATTAAGAAGAAACATGAAGTAAAGGCAACATTGAGGATGTAAAGATGCCAATGTTCTTGGTTTGGCAAATATTGTTTCAGGTCGGGTTGCTCAAAGCAACAAAAAAATTATAAGATAATCCCAACAACTTCTGTGACTTCCATACAGTTATGGGTCATACCCTACAAACATGCAAGGAGTTCAGGTCCATGGTTCAAAGAATGATGAATGAAGGCTAGATAGAATTCTATCATGAGATCACACCTGCTGCTGAATCTATCAATATGATAGGAGATGAAACCATGAAGCACCCTATGGGAGAAATCGACCGCTTATTCTTTATGGCAAGTCAAGTTCTGAGGTTATTTCTTCGACACCTAAACCAAAATTGGTTGTAAAAGTGCCTAAACCATTCCTGTATAAGAGCAACAAAACTATTCCATAGAAATATGAGAATCAGGTAGTGATGATAAAAAAACTAACTCCCTCAACTGCTGTAATGGAACTATCAGGAGTTATTTATCTAACTCAAGAAAAATAAAAGGTTGATGCATCTTCAAGCACTAGTACCACTCAAATCTAAGTACAGAATTTTGAGACTGAAAAAGTCAAGGAAGAAGTGAATGAAAGAGAAGCCATGGAGTTTCTCAAGTTCATTAAGCATAGTGAATACTGCATTATGGATCAGTTAAGCAAGCAACCCGCCAAAATTTCTGTGCTATCTCTATTTCTTAATTCAGAGGTCCATCGAAATACATAACTGAAGGTGCTAAATGAAGCATATGTGCCCTCAGAGGTCCTCGTGGACAAGTTGGATTAGTTGGTGAACAACATCATTGCCAATAATTACATTTCCTTCACTGATGATGAGATCCCATCCGGAGGCAGGGGCAGTTATAAGGCTCTGCATATCATCACCCATCGTAAGGGACGCATTTTGCCTAAAGTACTTATAGACAATAGGTCGGCCCTCAATGTCATGCCTATGACTACATTAAGCAAACTCCCTATCGATCAGTCTAACATCAAAAGTAGTCACACCATAGTTTGAGCTTTTGATAGAACATGTCACGGAGTAATTGGAAATATTATAATTCAGCTTCAGATAGGCTCATGTACATATGAAGTGGACTTTTAAGTTATGGATATTAATCCTTCTTACAACTGCCTATTGGGAAGACCATGGATACACTCCGCTAGAGTCGTCCCGTCCTCTCTCCATCAAAAGCTCAAATTTATGATAGATGACAAAGTAGTCACCATCGGAGCAGAAAAAAAATGATCGCAACTGCTTTCAACGAGACTATCTACATAGAGCCTAATGAAGATGCACCAAATTCATCGTTCCAATGCTTCGAGTTTGTCAATGCGACATTTGTGAGAAAAAGATTACCAATAATCAAACCCCATCTGTCAAAGAGTACCCATTCGGGTTAAAAAATGACTATTGGCAAAGGTTCCCGTGCTAGAAAAGGGTTGGCAAAAATTTACAAGAGATGGCTCGAGCCTTACAGGTCACCACTCAAGCTAACAAAAGAGGTTTAGGATTTAAGGCCAATGCGCACTCAAGAAAGCGGCAAGAAAAGAGGACCTATAACCAGGAGATGACACGATCATTAGATCAAGAGGAAAAGTCAAAGCCGATAATGTTTCCATCTCTCCATGAGATATTTCGTTTGGGAGGATAAATTCCAAGCAAATTGAAAGAGCAAAAACTCAAAGATGTCTTAATCATCCTAAACAAAGCATTTAAAAACCTCTATCTTCGAGATACCGAGCCATAAAATTTGTATCCTTCCACTAGGATCGAATTTTGATGATGGGGTCATGACGAAAGCCCCTGTATTTTTTGTGTCCCTTTCATATAATGTCAAGAAATGAAAACCTACTTGTCCTCGCCCAAAGGCAGATGGGTATCCTATGTAAAGGGGCATTTTTATCAAGCATTATCAATAAAATGACTTTTGCATATATCATTTCATATTGTGTATCACTTTTCAACCTTTTTGTCTCCATTACTCTTTTGCCTTCATTTTTATCCAAATCCCTTAGTTGTGTGCATGCTTTTTGCAATGTTTATTTCTTTACCCTTTCAAGTGTCCTGACTATAGTGACATGGATATGTTCAATGGGTCTTTAAAGATCAATTTTGAACAGTCAATTAGCACTAGTGAAGTCGATCACAAAAAAAATTTCGAAGAAAGCTTCATACCATAAGATCTTTTACGATTAGTTAAGCAAGAGGAAAAACAGATCATGCCCCATAAAGACCCGACGGAAGTAATAAATCTGGGTATTCAGAAGGATCGAAATGAGGTTAAAATCAAAACCTCAATAATGTCGATAACTAGGGCCAAGCTAATAGATCTGCTTCAAGAATATCGAGATGTATTCGCTTAGTCATATCAAGACATGCCAGGATTAGACACTAATATAGTGGTCCACAAGCTTCCCATCAAACTTGGATGTAAACCAATTTGGCAAAAGTTAAGGAAGATAAAGCCGAAAATGCTCCTCAAAATTAAAGAAGAAGTAAAGAAGTAGTTTGATGCGAGGTTTATTGGAGTAGCCGAATATCTAGAATGGGTTGCCAATAGAGTCTTAGTCCCAAAAAAAGATGGCAAGGTATGAATGTGTGTTGATTATCAGGATCTAAATCGACGTAGTCCCAAGGATAACTTTTTGCTACTCCATATTGACACTTTGGGTAGATAACACGGCCAAAAATTCTCTGTTCTCTTTCATGGATGGATTTTCAAGCTACAAGCAGATTAAGATGGCATCCGAAGACATGGAGAAAATAACTTTTATAACTACGTGAGGGATATTTTGCTATAATGTCATGCCCTTTAGACTTAAAAATGCTAGGGTAACCTATCATCGGGCCATGGTAGCCCTATTCCATGACATTATGCACAAAGAAATCAAGGTCAATGTTGATGACATGATTACCAAGTCAATGAAAGAAGACGAGCATGTCAGAGACCTTCAAAACTTTTTGAGCAGCTATAAAAATTTTAACTCAAATTGAATCCTGCTAAGTGTACCTTTGGAGTCATTTCGGGTAAGCTTTTAGGCTTTGTAGTCAGCAAAAAAGGGATGAAAGTTGACCCAGACAAAGTCAAAGCCATTCAAGATATGCCACCATCTCAAACCCAAAAAGAAGTGAGAAGCTTTTTAAGAAGACTGAACTACATTGCTAGATTTATATCCAGCTTACTGACAAATGCAACCCTATTTTTCGGCTCCTTCGCAAACAAAATCCAGGAGAGTGGAATGAGGCATGTCCAGAAGCCTTTGATAAAGTCAAGCATTATCTGTCAAGCACATAAGTCGTGGCTCTCTTTTAAAAGCCCACAAGTCATGACACCCTTTTTAAAGCCCATAAGTCGTGGCGCCCTTTTCAAGCCCACAAGTCGTGGCGCCCTTAAAAGCCCATAAGTCGTGGCACCCTTAAAAGCCCACAAGTCAGTGGCATCTTTTTTAAAGCCCATAAGTCAGTGGCACCATTTTTAAAGCCCACAAGTCAATGGCACTCTTTTCAAAGCCCACAAGTTAGTAGCACCCTTTTTAAAGCCCACAAGTCAGTGGCACCTTTTTCAAAGCCCACATGTCAGAGGCACCCTTTCAAAGCCCACAAGTCGTGGCACCCTTTTTAAAGCCCACAAGTCGTGGCACCCTTTTTAAAGCCTACAAGTCATGGCACCCTTAAAAGCTTACAAGTCATGGCATCCTTTTTAAAGCCCACAAGTCAGTGGCACCCTTTTTAAAGGCCACAAGTTAGTGGCACCTCTTTCAAAGCCTATATGTCAGTGGCACCCTTTCAAAACCCATAAGTCATGGGACCCTTTTTAATGCCCATAATTCATGGCAACTTTTTAAAGCCCACAAGTCAGTGGCACCCTTTTCAAAGCCCATATGTCTGTGGCACCCTTTCAAAGCCCACAAGTCGTGGCACTCTCTCAAAAGCCCATAAGTTATGATACCCTTTAAAGCCCACAAGTCAGTGGCACCCTTTTCAAAGCCCACATACTGGTGGCACTCTTTCAAAGCCCATAACTTATGGCACCCTTTTTAAAGCCCATAAGTCATGGCACTCTCTCAAAAGCCATAAATCGTGACACCCTTTAAAGCCCATAAGTCAGTGGCACCATTTTCAAAGCCCATATGTCAGTGGCACCTTTTCAAAGCCCACAAGTCATGGCACCCTTTTAAGCCTACAAGTTAGTGGCACCCTTTTAAAAGCCCACATGAGCCGATGGCACCCAAATCAAAGCCCGCATGAGCTGGTGGTGCCTAAGTCAAAGCCCACATGAGCTGGTGGCACCTAAGTCTTAGTCAAAGCTCGTACGAGCTGGTGGCACCTGAGTCAAAGCCTGCACGAGCTGGCGGCACCCGAGTCAAAGCCCATATGAGCTGGTGGCACCTAAGTCTGAGTCAAAGCCTACATGAGCTGATGGCACCCAAGTCTGAGTCAAAGCTCGCACGAGCTGGCAACACCCGAGTCAAAGCCCATACAAGCTGGTGGCACCAAGTTTAAGTCAAAGCCTGCACAAGTTAGCAGCACCCACATAAAAAATCCATGTTACTCCATACCTGCCTAAGGGGGTCAAACCTTAGAAAACTTAACACCCTAATATTTTGGAAGTGTCAGTCTGCCCTGAACAAAATAGTATCTATTTGTTTTTGCCATGGTATTCACTTTCAGCAACGATCAAAGAGGGATAGCTATAGACACCTTATTTTGTCCAGGCTAATTTTTAGCAATCTAGAGCATAGACGTAAGAGGGGGCGATGCTGTCGCCTAGCGAAAAAGTATTTTGAGGATGTCAAGAAGGCCTAGGGATCATATCAAAGGTAAATGCAAAGATGCGGCAACAAATGACATAGTCCAAGGTATCCGGGGACCAAAGACATGAAAAAATCCATAATTTTACTTGAATGTATCGATACATGGTTCTCATGTATCGATACAATGCTCCAACGCACCAAAAATTTGAAATGTCCCCATTTGTATTGATACAACATGTAGATATATCGATACATAAGCCTCTGTATCGATACAGAACCTCATGTATCGATACTAGACCATGCCAAGATCAAAACATGCATTCTGTAAAGAATGTGTCGATACCGTAGTTTATAGTATCGATATAATGGTTCATAGTATCGATACAATATTCATTGTATCGATACATAGAAGGTTTTTGGACCAAATGTATCGATACATTATGCAATGTATGATACATGCAGGCTATTTTCACGGTCTGGGCATTTTTGACTCATCTACCATTGATCCAAAACTCGATTTTAACTAGTTACTTTGCATAAGGAAAGATTAAAACACATACCAGATTATGAATTTAAACTTTTAAATTAATCATAACATCTTTTTGAAGTCTAAATTGGATCAAAAGAGTCAACATCACATGATAACCCTATTCCCTAGCTTGTTAACCAATATTACCATCAACCATTCTATTTGCTGGAAAAGCATTTTAGCATTTAATCCAGCCACCTTATGCACATCACATTGGTAGCAAGTTACTTCCTACAGCCACCCTATAGCCACCATGCTGACATCACCTTGTCCCTTTTGAGAAATGGCCAAAAATGCCTCCAATTTGGCTCCAAGAGGTTGGTATAAATGGACCACTTCTATCTCAGCAGAAAAAAGGTTAGATTTCAGCTACTTTACACATCCAAAAACACACTCATACACCAAGAAAACCAGAATCCCGTAGCTCTTAGCCCACCACCCAAAAATAGCCCCAAAACACTTACTTGCATCCACTACACACTCCAAAAATCACCCTCATCTATACTAGAACCAAAACCTCTTCATTTTTCTCTTTTTCTTGCTTATTGTTAGACTTTTTAGCGGTGAATGAAAACAAGAGGGGGTTGAATTGATTTTTTAAAATTTTGATAAATTAAAATTTTGAGAAATCCAAATTATAAACTTTTGGAGTGCAATTTAGTAAATAAAAATAAATAATCAAGGAAAAAGGAAGGAAGAAGCAAACTCAATGATTTATAGAAGTTTGGCCTCAATTGCCTATGTCCTCTAGCTCGGCTTCACTTGCTTCGGATTTCCATAATTCACTAACTTGAATTATTTACCTTTCAAAGACAAGGTATAACCTTTACACTCCCTATCTTTCAAGGCTAAGATAGAAACCTTTACCCCCTATCTTTTATGGCTAAGATAGAACTCTTTCTCTATTTTTCAATGGCTAAGTAATAACCTTCCCTTTTTACAAGGATATTGGTGTAAACAAGTAAAACCTCTAAAGGTTAGGTGTTTACAAAAATTTTAGCTCAAGAAATATGTGTATCTAAAGATACAAAATGAAAAATACAAAAATAGGAAGAATTAATCTTATACAAAGATAAACTAGTTAATAAAAGTGAAGGATTTGACTCTAAGCACAATCTCTTGGTTCCTTTCTTGTTAAGGTGCTGAAGTGGCTTATTTATAGCCTTGATCATGATTCTAGTTGTTGGGAACATTTGGTGAAGGAATATAGTTGTTGAAGCCTTTAAAATGTTGTTTCCCATTATTTTTCGACCTCTGTATCAATACAATTTAGTGGGTATCGATACATTGTGTTTAACGGTCTAAAATATGATCGTTAAATGGTGCTGTATCGATACAAGATGCTCTGTCTCAATACATGAACATTGATTTTAGCATTTTAAGGTTATTTAACTACTGTCAAGTATTGTATCGATACATACACATAGTGTATCAATACTTTCACATGAAAATCAATTTTAAAAGGTTTTTCATGAC
>JBBYHO010035350.1:0-11043 GCA_038382025.1 Adansonia gregorii
TCATAACCATCATAACTATCATTATCTTAGGATAATTGTTCTGGTTTGGTGTTCAACAAGGGGTATCATTTATGGAGCAATAGCTTATCTCAACTATCGAGTCCTTTGAGAATATCAAAACATGGTCAAAAGGTCACCAACGTCAAGGCAAGGACATCCTAAAGCCTAATTACGTCTCAGAAATACGTGAAGAGGTCAAGATAAGATTTCGTCAGAATGATTGTCAAGAACTAAAGCATATTTAGGACAATTGGGATAGCAACACAAAAAAAGCCTTCACTAAAAAGTACGGGGATATAGCTATCTTACTTCAAGTTCAGTTGGATGATGGCTTGTTACGAGCAGCAGCCCAGTTCTAGAATCTGGCCTATCGATGTTTCACCTTCAACCAACAAGATTTAGTCCCTACTATTGATGAGTACATAGGCCTACTCAACATAGAAAGGGCCAAATCAGACCGAATTTACTGCAAGGCGCTAATGCCTCATCCGTTCAAGGAAAGGTTGAGGCAAATTCTTGGAGTCACGAAAGCATGGGTTGACAGTCACATCAAAGTAAAAGGGAATAGCGAATGCATCTATTAGGCTAGCTTGAAAGAGGCAATCGTAAATCTTTCTAATTAAAAGAAAGCTCAAGATGTCTATTGCAACATCATATTCCTGAAGACTTTGGGTTATGTAGAGGCAGTAGTCACAGAGTTCTTTTTTCACCTCTGTTGCAACATCAACCTTGCTTCCACCATCATCACCGAAATCATCCGTGCCTTGAGCTTTTGTAAAAAAGTGAGAACAAGAAAGTTTATCGAGTGTGCCCCATTGCTCCAGATATGGCTCATAGGTTATCTTTGTGTTAGGAAAGAGAGAGTCAAGCAAAATTTCTTCTTCAAGAATTGTCCTCTTTCGATGGCATTAGAGGAAGAATGTCATCAAGATAAGACAGAAAAGCCTTAGGTCAAGGAATTACAAAATATTAAGGAGGAAAAAATCATGTGGAGAGCTCCATGAGTGTTCCCTCAGTCGATTGTGTACAGATGTGGAGACTAAAGTTATGTACCGCTCTTGGGATTATGAAAAAATACCAGTTATGCCCCTTTATTGGTATTGCATCAGTTTTAGTGCCAGCAATTCATCCCGTTCTTCATAGACTTGGGACATTAGGATTTTGAATACGGGGAGCCCAATTATAAACCAAAAGTTTAATTAGCTTTCCAAGCCTAGAAGAAGGTCTATGGAAAGATACTGGAGAAGAAGCCCCACTACGTTTAGATATGAAGAATGAAGACTTTGTCGTATCAATGATCCATTACCATTACCCAACTCTGGGTTACTGCAAATCTTAATAAAGGAATTGCGTTATGAGATCGAGCTACTTAGGAAGGAGTTCAAGCAAGAAAAAGCATTCTTTGCCACAGAAATCTCTTGATTTAAGGAGGAAAAGGGCCAGCTAGAGATGGATATCTATCTTAAGAGGTGAAATGGAATGAGTGATCAAAAAAAGGGATCGCTTCAAGGATGACCTCAAAAGCCTAACCAAGGATTATGTGACACTCTGAAAAGCGAACAAGTCCCGACGTATAGGCAAGACATTAGTCGAATGGGAAACAAAAGTTAGAACTAGTAAAAAAAAAAAATTCATGAAGGCACGTGCTCTTGTTTCTACCTACGAATGAAGGAATCAAAAACTTGAGGCCCAAATGCGAGAAGCGAGAACTGCCAAGGTTGAAAATGAAGCCCTCACTCACAGAATCTAGGAGTTAGAACAATCTCTTCAGGATCATCAAGGTCATGTCAATTAACTAAAAAGGGCTTTCGAGTAACGTGAGCTAGATTGGTAAGCGACAATCAACAAAGCACGTTTGAACTATCAAGAATAATATCAGCACCTCACTAAACAAGTTTAGATGGCTCAATAAGAGGTGGATGACTTGATCAAAGCAGCTCAATTTATAAGGCGAGATGTTAAACTTGTTGGAGATTGTGAGCAATGACTTTTGGGTTTTCTTGGTCGTGTGATTACATCATGTAATCATGTTAGATACTTTCAGATGTAATCATGTCTAAAAGAAAAAAACCCTTTTGTGACTCTATGAATGATGTTATTGGTAAAGCTGTTCCAAGAATCAATTGTCTCTAATGTATATGCACATTTAGTTTCACCATTTTTCATTGCACTGCATCAATTATTCATTATCTTAACTCGTCATTGCATCATAAATGCTCATCAATAAATACATTTTTAAAAAAGTCTAATATGGGAATTGGGTCATAAAAGTGCAAAATATTTCGAGATTAATTAGGAACACGAAACCTTACATCACGCATAATTACAACACACAATGCTATAAGCAAATCATGGAGAGTGATCACGAAGCTCGTATTGAGCAACTTGAGCTAATAGTCAAGGAATCACAAGACCAGATGCTTCGTTAGCAATATAAAATGAAAAATCAAATCGCAAAACTTATGGAACTAGTGATTGCCTTTATAAAAGAAAAAAGGGCAAGCCAGCACTGCTGAAACAAAGAATGATCCTCCTAACGTTAAAAGTCCTCATGCCAATAATCCAGAACCTGCCCAAAGGGAAACTAGACAAGAACAATGGCTTGCTCCTATACCTGCCACTCAAGCGCTGCTAGTTATCTACCTAAATCCTATTGTGGCAAGTCAATTCATTCCTGGTACTCAAAGGGTGAACGTAGGAGACTCATCGACAGATTCGATAACCCTTGACTATAAGGAACCAGAGAAAACAGAAGGTCAAAAGTCTACCATGACTGCGAAAAAAGTGAACAAGCTCTAGCTACTGGAAAAATGCCTCCAAGCTATTGAGGGTAGTGACAAGTTCAGAGCTCTTGATGCACAATCATTGTCTTTGGTGTCCAACTTTATCATTCCTTTGAAGTTCAAAGTCCCAAAGTTTGAGAAGTTTAATGGAACTATCGACCCTTTCGTCCATTTTTAAATCTACCTATGAAAAATGGCCTACTATAAGAAAGATAAAAAGCTCCTCATCCATTGCTTCTAGCATTGCCTTACTAGGTAGTAGCTCGATGGTATGTCAGGCTAGATAATATGAAAATCCAATCATTGGCCAACTTGGGTAAGGCATTTCTAAATTAATACTAGTACGTGTCAGATTGGGTGTCTAATCGACTTTCCCTGATGAATTTTGAGAAGAAAGCTACTGAAAGCTTTAGGCAATATGCCTAAAGGTGGAGAGAAGAAATAGCCCAGCCCCCTCTTATGGAAAAAGATATGATAGTCACTTTTATTCATACCCTACATGTTCTTTATTACGAAAAGCTCGTAGGAATACCACTAAGAAATTCACAAACTTAGTTTTCTCCAAAGAAATGATCGATGCTGCCATCAAGAGTGGTAGAATGTTTACTAAAGAAATAGATAGATCAAGCAAGAAGCCTATTGCCAGTAAAAAGAAGGAAGGAGAGGCCAATGCCATAAGTTATGCTAGCTCATCTTAGCCAATGCTATAATCTATGGGATGAAAGTTGTATTGCCTATCAAAGTCGAGATCCCTTCTCTCAAAGTCTTGATGGAAACTAAACTTTAAAAAGCTGAATGGGTCAAGAACAGATACGACCAGCTTAACCTCATTGAGGAAAAATGCATAAAGGCCATCTGCCATGGTCAAATGTATTAAGGACGTATGATTTGAGCCCATTATAAAAAAAAGCTCCTAAGACATTTCACCCAAGCGAATTGGTCTTGAAGAAGATCTGCCCAGTTTATAAAGATGCATGGGGTAAATGATCCCCTAATTGGAAAGGACCGTATATCGTAAAGCAAGCTTTCTCTAGAGAGGCCCTAATCTTGTTAGAAATGGATGGCTATGTCTCGCCTAACCTAGTCAATTTAGATTCCATCAAGAAATATTACACATAAAGGACAAAAACCTAAAAAGGTGTTCTTCCAAAAGCAAAAACAAAAAAACAAAAACAAAACAAAAAAATTGAAAGAAAGCAAAAAAATGAAAAAAAAAAAGAATAAAACAAAAAAGGGTCTAGATGAAAATCAGAAAAAGGGCATCTAGGCAACCAACCCGACTGCAGTTAAAAATCTGCAAGGGCGACTTAAAAAGATCAATTTTAATGGGGTAAGAACTGAGAGTACTTATAGGACAATACAAAGCAATCTTAGGAATCTTTCGAAGGTCAGCTCATGCTAGGCATATTCATTATTCGAGAAAGATTTTGAAAAGCACCTAAAGAACATCTATGTCATGATTGTCAGAGATATCTTTTGCCCAAAAGATCATATTTCTCACTACCCTATCAATTGCTTGCTAAATAGTATATTGAGTTATGTCTCTTTATTGTCGTGAATAAATATTGCCTTTTTTTAACCCCTATACAATTCATATTGCACTTGTCGTTTAATTGATAATGTTTGATAATCAATTGAAATATGCATCAGGACATCTTAAGATTACATCGAAAAGAAAGAAAAGCACAAAGAACTCGACTCATGGCTTGATCGTCAAAACCATGGACTTTTTGCATCCAAACATCCATTCAGCATGACCATATATCAAACCATTTCTAACTTTCACAAGCCACATCTCAAGAACAACCATTTTAAGCTAACAAAAAATTGACCAATATGTTCTATCAAAATCCTATTAAAACCAGGGACATCAAGCTAATTGGTCAAATGTTCTCTAAATTGTTGGCAATGCCTTCCAATTGTCAAGAAAATGGTTGAGCCTCCCAAATCGGGAAATGCAATAATCCAAATTCTTGAGAATAAATTTTTGTCGTATCCCTAGTGGAGCCGGGATAACCTACAATCTCTAGTGAAATCAGGAAAATTCCAATCCCTAGTTGAACTAGGATGGGTCGCCATCCCTATAAGAGTCCGAATGACGTACAAGGGGAACTATGACTATCTCCCGTATTAGACTTCACATCATGCAATCATGATACCATTCTATATCATGCATTTACATTACCATTATACATCATTATTTTTACAATATCACTTTATGCCAAGTTTACTAAACCTGTAAGGAATTCTTGGTAAGTACTCTCAGCTTTGCAAACCAAGTGTCATTCAGGTAAGGTTCTTTTCTCCTCATCCCTCACGTCAAAACCCTTTTTATCAAGAAGCTACTGTCAAAGGGCCGATGTCAAGAAATTATTATCTAGAAACTATCATAAAAAACTTTTATCGAGAACATTCATCAAAAGCTTTGTCAAGCATTTTGTCAACAACTAGTATCAAAGCCCTTTCATCGGGAAATTTTGTCATAAACTTTTATTAAAAAAAACTTGCATTAAAAGTTTTATAAAAAAAATGTTGTCAACACCTCTTCAAAGCCCACAAGTCAGTGGCACTTCTTCAAAGCCCAGAAGTCAGTGGCACCTTTACAAAGGCTAATAAATTAGTGGCACCCTTTTAAAGCCCATAAGTCAGTTGCACCTCTTCAAAGCCCATAAGTTAGTGGCGCCTTTACAAAAGCCCACAAGTCAGTGGTACCCTTTCAAAGCCAACAAGTTAATGGCACCTTTACAAAAGCTGACAAGTCAGTGGCACCCTTTTAAAGCCCACAAGTTAGTGGCATCTTTTTAAGGCCTACGAGTTAGTGGCATTTTTACAAAAGCCCACAAGTCAGTGGCATTTTTTCAAAGCTTACAAGTCAGTGGCAACCTCTTTAAAGCCTACAAGTCGGTGGCAACTTTGCAAAAGCCCACAAAAGCAGCGGCAACCTTTTAAAGCCCACAAGTCAGTGGCATTTTTTCAAAGCACACAAATCAATGGCATTATTTTCAAAGCCGACGCAAGCTGGTGGCAACTAAGTCTAAGTCAAAGCCCACACAAGTTGGCGGCACTCAAGTTAATGCCTACACAAGCTGGTGGCACCAAGTCCAAGTCAAAGCCCACATGAGCTGGTGGCACCAAAGTCTAAGTTAAAGCTTGCACAAGTTGGTGGCACTCGAATCAAGCCCATATGAGCTGGTAGCACCTAAGTTAAAGTCAAAGCTCGCATAAGCTGGCGGCACCCACTTAAAAAATCACGTTACTCTCTACCTGCCTAAAGGGGTTAAACCTTAGAAAACCTAACACCCTAGTAGAAAGGCAAACCCTACAAAATTCACCTAAACCTCTATTAGGATTGCTGCTAATACATTGCACTTATTAGAGTGAAGTTAATTATAATTTATTTCTTTGCAGGCATTATAGGGAGCATTGTTCCAGCCCGAACAAAATAGTGTTCATTTGTCATTGCTTTGTTCCTAATTCTCAGTAGTGACCAAGAGGGGTAGTTGTAGACACCTTATTTTATACAAGCTAATTTTTTTTAGCAATCGGGTTAATTTTACACGGTCTGAGCCTTTTTGACTCATCCATCATTGATAAAAAGCTCGATTTTAACTCATTTCTTTGCATAAAAAAAGATTAAAATCCATGTCAAATTATGAATTTGGACTTTTGAATTACTTAAAACATTTTTTGAAGTCTAAATTAGATAAAAAAAAGGGTCAATGTCACATGACCTCTTTACGCCCTTGTTTGTTGAGTAAGATCACCATCAGCCACCTTATTTGCTAGAAAATCATTTCAACATATAAACCAGCCACTCCATGTCCATCACATTGGTAGCAAGTTGCTCCTTACAGCCATACTATAGCCACTAAGCTGACACCACTTTATCCCCCTTGAGAAATAACCAAAAACACCCCTAAATTAGCTCCAAAATGCTAGTATAAATAGACCACTTCTATCTCAGCTGAAGAAGGTTAGATTCCATGTCATTTTCAACTTCCAAAACACATTCTTACACCAGGAAAACCAAATCTCATAGCTCTTCACTCACCACCCGAAAATGGCCCCGAAACACTCATTCCTAACATTACACACTCCAAAAATCATCCTTATCCATACCAAAATCGAAACATCATTATTTCTCTCTTTTTTTTACTGACTGACAACAAGGAAAAGAAAGAAATTCAAGCCCTCTTTACTAGTCTAATTATTTGGTTAAAAAGTGACATTTTTTTGTTATAACTTCTCTTTTTATCACTTTTATTTTCTGTTTTTCAGTACTTTCATTATTTGAGTGAGCTCTCCATACTTCCATCACCTTTTTAGGATTTTCATGCATTATTGTGGCCTTTGGTTGTGGTAGTTTAGGATTTGAATGCCTCAATGCCCTTTTGATATGCAAAATGCACCATTTCATCCTTATTATTTGATTTCTCTTGCTCATGCATTTTATGCCATATCCATGCATCTTGTTATCCTTAATCCATGTATGAATCATTAGTCTAACACATTTCAAGATACATCAGCTTGCATCTTATCATGAATCATTGTCATTTACCTCAATAACATTTTCTTATCAAAATGTATAACATTTCTTTTGTCTAAACCATTAGTAAAGTTAGCATCTGCATTCATGTTATGTGTCATCCCTTTGTATGTTTGTTGTCTTCCCCTAGTCAAAAGGCATGTTTAATGGCTATCAAAAACTAATTTTCAAAACCTCCCCAAGCCAAGCATGTTAACCTTAACCAATGAGGATTAGCATAGATTTAGCATTTTTCTTAAAGTTAGCAAAATATCTTAGGGAAAATTAAGTTTTCTAGATCTGGAATCTTGGTTAAACAAACTTAAGTCTTCTAATTTTGCAATGAAAATGACTTTACACTTGTTCCCAAAATGTTTGTGCCTTGTTTTTGAGTTAATACCTTGAATGGTATGATCAACGGGCTATTTCATCATCCCAAATTACTTTAGGGCTGTGCAAATGAGTTCGTGATGCTCATGCCGCTCTTTCCTTTCAGTTATGGACGTTCGAATGTCAATGACTTGAGTTTAGACTCGTAAACATAAACAAAATAAGAAATATCCCTTGTTTTGCTTTGTCCCTTGTTGACAGCACAACTGTTGCAAATTGAAAAATCACTTTAAAATCTTAAACAATTTTTCATGAATTTTTTTATATTTTTATCTCAAAGTGTGTCGAATTATCTTTAAAACGACGTCTTATTCACCCCCAAGTCATTCCGGATAAGAGAGTAATGATTTTTCAAATTTAAACTATCCAAAACCTCTAGAATCTGAACATGTATTTTGGTTGGGCTACTCAGACCCATTAATGATTTTTCCAAATTTTTCAAACATTTTTCCTAAAAGATTCATGAAATTCCCTTTTCAAAAAGGTATAGCTTGCAATTTTTTGATCCAAATGAGTCCAAGGCATTTTTTTTTCAAAATTTAACATACCTTATCCCTCATTTGCTCTGCCCGTAGCATAATCAATTAGAACTTGAAAATTTGTTTCCATGGAAAGTGACTTTTTGGGATATTGGGAACACTTTTAGATTGACCCTCATCGTGTTTCCTTTCTAATAGTGTCTTGTCCACCCTCTAAAGCCTTCAAATTAATTTAGAATAAATTTGGGAAGCAGTATAGCGCGATGTTGTCCCCTATTTTTGGTTATGGTCAAAATTAAATTGTTTTCCCAAGCTTCATTTTGAGACATTCGAATGTCACCATAGCACCCTAATCAGCCTCGAGAACATGCTTTGACCTCCCACAAGCTCGTATCAAGGCATAAACATACTTTACATCTTTACCATCCTCGTTCACAATAATTTCTTTTGCCAAAAGTCATCAAAATGCTCACTTGTTTTCTAAATCATAAAGTTTTGTCAATTTACGTTTTCCAACTCAACTTCCCTAAAGAGTACCAGATGCGTCACTTTTTAGGATACTCTAACCTTAACTTTTCGAAGGGATACTCCAACCTTATTTTTTCAAAATTGTCAAGATCTAAAAATCTTCCTTTGTTGAAGTGATTTGTCATCCACGAGGATACTCCAACCCCGATCTTTTGGGGGGATGCTCCAACCTCCTTCTTAAAATTGTCAAGATCTAAAAATCTTCTTTTGTCAAAATTATTTGTCATCCACAGGGATACTGCAACCCCATCTTTCTGAAAGGATATTCTAACCCTATTTTTTAATTGCAATTAATCTTTTTTTCCGTCTTGGATTCTTATGAATATGTCAAAGGAACCCCATTTAATCAAAAAACTCAGATGCTTCTCAAAAATTGTCAATTCAATTATTCCCAAAATAATAGATGACAATTACGAGAAAAATTCCAATGCTCTATTCCTTTTCATTGCATTGAATGGTCCATGTTATGTTATTCCATTTGTTACCTCACTAATATGATTTCTTTGTGATGACAATTTGCATTCATGTTTTCAAATTATTTTACATAAAATTAAAGGTAATGTTTCACGTGGGTATCTCTCTAGTGCCTAAAGTAGAACATTCCAATTTCAAAGTAAAATCTAGAGGTTATTTTATTGAAAATCTCTATATTTCCCATCTCTTCGGGGTGTATATGAGATTAAATCCTTTTCATTAAAACCTAGATTTGTATTTCTATGTGATTCATGCATTAAAAAGGGTTATATTGAACAATGACGTGTTAAGATCGAAAGAATCAAAACTGAGATAAGACATAGCTACTATGGTATTGATTTTGGGCATCATGAAGAGGTTCATAGCTTATCGTGTGTAACCAACTATCGTACCCAAACAACAAGTTTTTGTACTACGTAGACCAAGGGATCGATGTTTTAGGTTTCATAACTCAAACATAGGTTTCAATAGGCATCCGATCATGCCTAGCCTAAAATGATCAGTGGCGACGCCAAGCGTTGGCCATTTTGTGATGGTCATCCGAGACCAATAAGATGATTGATTTGTCTTATGATCCCCTTCACTGTATCACAAGTCGAGAATTCATACATTCTCATTCTCATCACATCGCGAAAGAAAAGTCTTGGTCAAGAAGATATTTTCAAGTTAGAAAAATATTTTAAGTCGTACACATTTATAGATCCGCGAGGATCTACCCCAGAGTACGTTGCAACCTCGGCTACCGCAATACAAGCCCTTTAAGCTTGGATCAAGGTCCAAAAATTTTTTTATTAATTAATTCTTTTGTTTATATCATTGGTTTTAACTTAAAATTCAATCTTTTTATCAAAAAAAAAAGTTTGACTTTTCAAAGTTATCAAAATTTTCACCTTTGAGGGTACTCCAACCTTATTTTTTGATAGGATACTCCAACCTTACTTTTCTAAACTTCACCAAAAATTTGAATTTTCTGTTCATCTTGACATCCCTGTACCTTTTAAAAACCTTTTTTTCAAAAATATTGAACCATCTTCACCATCAGCGATACTCTAACCCCAGTATCCCATCTTCCAAGGAGATATTCTAAGCTTGCTTTTCACTCAAAATTTTAAATTTTCTCTTTTTTCGAACATCCTAAGCCTTTTAATCAAAATCTTTTTTCAAAAACATCGAAGATTTTCATCACTGGGGATAGTCTAAGCCCATCGTTCGAGGGGATACTCCAACCCCACTTTTGACTTAAAAATCCAAATTTTCCCTTCTCGGTCATCCCTGAGCCTTTAATGAAAACCTCTTTTTAAAAATATCGAAGATCTTTACCATTGGGGGCATTCTAACCCTACCTTTCGAGGGGGTACTCCAACCCTCATTTTTACTCAATAATCTTAATTTTCCCTCTCTCGAATATCCTCGGGCCTTTTAATCAAAATCTTTTTTTTTCACACCTTAAGTGAGCACTAAGTCCAAATGCGCCTCAAAATTGTCATACCAATTATTTCTCAATATCCAAAGACAATTACAAGATACATTCCGATCGTGCCTCTTTTTTATGCTTTTGTGTGCTTATTTTTTGTGCAATATCCTTATATTTTTTTCATCTCACTAACATGTTTCCTTTTATGATGCCCATTTTGCATTCATATTTCTAAATTATTTTCGAAAATTATAAGGCAACGTTCCTTGTCAGTATCTTTCTAGTGTTTGACTTTGAATATTCGATTTTGAAAATTAAATTTGGAGATAACTTTTAGTTAAAAAATATTTATGCTCCTTATATTTCCAAGGCGCTTATGTGATTTAAAGCTTTCTTCAAAACCAGATTTTACAATTTTCACATAAAATTCATGCATTAAAAGGGGATTAT
>JBBYHO010035371.1:0-11038 GCA_038382025.1 Adansonia gregorii
TTGGGCATCATAAACACATTCTCCTCCTTGGGATAGATGACATTGATGCTTTGGCTTGATAAGAAAAGCTTTTCTTTGCTTTATTTTTTCGAATAAATGTTAATCTGTCGATTGTGACAAACATGGATGCAAGTGTTAATCTCCTTTTTTTCATGATTATGGACCATAAACACATTCTCCCTATTAGGATTGATGACATTGATCTTTGGCTTGTTAAGAGAAGCTTTTCTTTCCACCATTTCTTGTAATCAATGTCATTCCGTCTATCATGACAAACATGGATGCATGTAATAATCTTTTTTTTTCATGATTAGGCACCATAAACACATTCTCCTCATTCGGATAGATGATATTGACATTTTGCCTTGATAAAAAAAGCTTTTCTTTCCTTCGTTTTTTGGAATCAATGTGAATCCATCAATTATGACAAACATGGATGCACAAGTTAATCTCTTTGTTTTAATGATTATGCACCATAAACACATTCTCCGTATTAGGATTGATGACATTGATGCTTTGGCTTGATAAGAGAAGCTTTTCTTTCCACCATTTCTTGTAATCAATGTCATTTCGTCAACCATTACAAATATGGATGCATGTAACAATCTCTTTTTTTTTCATGATTAGTCGCCATAAACACTTTCTCCTCGTTCGGATTGATGACATTGATGCTTTGGCACGATAAGAATAGCTTTTTTTTTCTTTCATTTTTTTGGAATCAATGTTAATCCTTCAATTATGACAAACACGGTAAACGTTTTAATCACCTTTTTTTCATGAATAGGCTCCATAAACACATTCTCCTCATTAGGATTGATGACATTGACGCTTTGGCTTGACAAGAAAAACTTTTCATTCCTTCATTTTTTTTTGGAATCAATATTATTCCATCAGTCATGACAAACATGGATGCACATACTAAGCTCTTTTTTTCGTGATGGGGCAACATAAACATATTCTCTTCGTTGGGATAGATGATATTGATGCTTTGGCTTGGTATGAAAAGCTTTTTTTTCCACTATTTTTTTGAATTAATGTTATTTAGTCAATCGTGACCAACATGAATACATGTAATAATCTCTTTTTTTTTATAATTGGGTATCATAAACACATTCTCCTTATTGGGATAGGTGACATTGATTCTTTGGCTTGATAAGAAAAGCTTTTCTTTCCATCAATTTTTGGAATCAACGTTATTCCGTCAATCATGACAAGCATGGATGCACATATTAATCTCCTTTTCTTCATGATTGAGAACCATAAACACATTTCCTCATTAGGATAAATGATATTGATGCTTTGGCTTGATAAGTAAAGCTTTTCTTTCCACCATTTTTTGGAACCAATGTTATTTTATGAATCGTGGCAAACATGGATGCACGTAAGAATCTCATTTTCTTCATGATTGGGCACCATAAACACATTCTCCTCATTCGGATAGATGACATTGACACTTTGCCTTGATAAGAAAAGCTTTTCTTTCCTTTATTTTTTGGAATCAATGTTAATCGGTCGATTGTGACAAACATGGATGCAAGTGTTAATCTCTCTTTTTTGACGATTATGCACCATAAACACATTCTCCCTAATAGGATTGATGACATTGATGCTTTGGCTTGTAAGAGAAGCTTTTCTTTCCACTATTTCCTGTAATCAATGTTATTCTGTCAATCATGACAAACATGGAAGCTTGTAATAATCTTCTTTTTTTTTTCATGATTAGGCACCATAAACACATTCTCCTCATTCAGATAGATGACATTGACACTTTGCCTTGAGAAGAAAAGCTTTTATTTCCTTCATTTTTTTGAAGAAATGTTAATCCGTCAGTTGTGACAAATATGGATGCACGTGTTAATCTCCTTTTCTTCATGATTATGCGCCATAAACACATTCTCCTTCTTAGGATTAATGACATTGATGCTTTGCCTTGATAAGAGAAGCATTTTCTTCCACCATTTCTTGTAATCAATGTTATTCCTTTAATCATGACAAACATGGATGCTTGTAATAATCTTCTTTTTTTCATGATGAGGCACCATAAACACTTTCTCCTCATTGGGATAGAGGACATTGACACTTTGGCTTGATAAGAATAGCTTTTTTTTCCATCATTGTTTGGAATTAATGTTAATCTGTCAATTGTGACAAACATGGATGCACGTTTTATCTCCTTTTTTTTTTTCATGAATAGGCTCCATAAACACATTCTCCTCATTAGGATTGATGACATTGATGCTTTGGCTTGACAAGAAAAACTTTTCGTTCCTTCATTTTTTGGAATCAATATTATTCCATCAATCATGACAAACATGGGTCCACATATTAATCTCCTTTTTTCCATGATTGGGCAACATAAACACATTCTCCTCATCGGGATAGATGATATTGTTGCTTTGGCTTAGTATGAAAAGCTTTTTTGTCACCATTTTTTTGAATCAATGTTATTCAATCAATCATGACAAACATGAATGCATGTAATAATCTCTTTTTCTGCATGATTGGGCATCATAAACACATTGTCTTCATTGGGATAGATGACATCAATGCTTTGGCTTGATAAGAAAAGCTCTTCTTTCCATCAATTTTTGGAATCAACGGTATTTCGTCAATCATGACAAGCATGGATGCACATATTAATCTCATTTTTTTCATGATTATGCACCAGAAACACATTCTCCTTATTAGGATTGATGACATTGATGCTTTAGCTTGATAAGAGAAGCTTTTCTTTCCACCATTTCTTATAATCAATGTTATTCCGTAAATCATGACAAGCATGGATGCATGTAATAATCTCCTTTTTTTCGTGATTAGCACCATAAACACATTCTCCTCATTCAGATAGATGACATTGACACTTTGCCTTGATATGAAAAACTTTTCTTTCCTTCATTTTTAGGAATCAATGTTAATCTGTCGATTGTGACAAACATGCATGCACGTGTTAATCTCCTTGTTTTAATGATTATGCACCATAAACACATTCTCCTTATTAGGATTGATGACATTGATGCTTTGGCTTGGTAAGAGAAGCTTTTCTTTCCACCATTTCTTGTAATCAATGTTATTTTGTCAATCATGAAAAACATGGATGCATGTAATAATCTCTTTTTTTTCATGATTAGGCACCATAAACACTTTCTCCTCGTTCGGATTGATGACATTGACACTTTGGCATGATGAGAATAGCTTTTTTTCTTTCATTTTTTGGAATCAATGTTAATCCGTCCATTATGACAAACACGATGGACCTTTTAATCTCTTTTTTTTTCATGAATAGGCTCCATAAACATGTTTTCCTCATTAGGATTGATGACATTGATGCTTTGGCTTGAAAAGAAAAACTTTTCATTCCTTCAATTTTTGGAATCAATATTATTCCATCAATCGTGACAAACATGGATGCACATATTAATCTCCTTTTTTATGCGATTGGGCAACGTAAACACATTCTCCTTAGTGGGACAGATGATATTGATGCTTTGGCTTGGTATGAAAAGCTTTTTTTTCCACCATTTTTTTGAATCAATGTTATTCAGTCAATCATGGCAAACGTGAATGCATGTAGTAAACTCTTTTTTTTCATGATTGGGCATCATAAACACATTTTCCTTATTGGGATAGATGACATTGATGCTTTGGCTTGTTAGTAAAAGCTTTTCTTTTCATCAGTTTTTGGAATCAATGTTATTCCGTCAATCATGACAAACATGGATGCACGTATTAATCTCCTTTTCTTCATGATTGAGAACCATAAACACATTTCCTTAGTAGGATAGATGGCACTGATGCTTTGGCTTGACAAGAAGAGCTTTTCTTTCCTCCGTTTTTTGGAACCAATGTTATTTTGTGAATCATGGCAAAATGGATGTGCGCAACAATCTCATTTTCTTCATGATTGGGCACCATAACCACATTCTCCTCATTTGGATAGATGACATTGACACTTTGCCCTGATAAAAAAAGCTTTTCTTTCCTTCATTTTTTGGAATCAATGTTAATCTGTAGATTGTGACAAACATGGATGCACACGTTAATCTCCTTTTTTTCATGATTATGCACCATAAACATATTCTCCTTATTAGGATTAATGACATTGATGCTTTGGCTTGATAAGAGAAGCTTTGCTTTCCACCATTTCTTGTAATCGATGTTATTCCGTCAACCATGACAAACATGGAAGCATCTAATAATCTCCTTTTTTTCATGATTATGCACCATAAACACATTCTCCTCATTCAGATAGATGACAATCACACTTTGCCTTGATAAGAAAAGCTTTTCCTTCCACCATTTTTTGGAACCAATGCTATTTTGTGAATCGTGACAAACATGGATGCGTGTAAGAATCTCATTTTTTTATGATTGGGCACCATAAACACATTATTCTCTTTTGGATAGATGACATTGAGACTTTGCCTTGATAAGAAAAGCTTTTCTTTCTTTTATTTTTTGGAATCAATGTTAATCCGTTGATTGTGACAAACATGGATGCATGTGTTAATCTCCTTTTCTTCATGATTATGCGCCATAAACACATTCTCCTTTTTAGGATTGATGACATAGATGCTTTGCCTTGATAAGAGAAGCTTTTCCTTCCACCATTTCTTGTAATCAATGTTATTCCGTCAATCATGACAAACATGGATGCTTGTAATAATCTTTTTTTTTTCATGATAAGGCGCCATAAACACTTTCTCCACATTGGGATAGATGACATTGACACTTTGGCTTGATAAGAATAGCTTTTTTTTCCATCATTGTTTGGAATCAATTTTATTCTGTCAATTGTGACAAACATGGATGCAAGTTTTAATCTCCTTTTTTTCATGAATAGGCTCCATAAACACATTCTCCTTATTAGGATTGATGATATTGATGCTTTGGCTTGACAAGAAAAACTTTTCATTCCTTCATTTTTTGGAATCAATAGTATTCCATCAATCATGAAAAATATGGATCCATATATTAATCTTCTTTTTTCTATGATTAGGCAACATAAACACATTTTCCTCATTGGGATAGATGATATTGATGCTTTGGCTTGGTATGAAAAGCTTTTTTTTCACCATTTTTTTGAATCAATATTATTCAGTTAATCGTGACAAACATTAATGCATGTAATAATCTTTTTTTCTTCATGATTGGGCATCATAAACACATTCTCCTCCTTGGGATAGATGACATTGATGCTTTGGCTTGATAAGAAAAGCTTTTCTTTGCTTTATTTTTTTGAATCAATGTTAATCTATCGATTGTGACAAACATGGATCCACGTGTTGATCTCCTTGTTTTAATGATTATGCACCATAAACACAATCTCCTTATTAGGATTGATGACATTCATGCTTTGGCTTGATAAGAGAAGCATTTCTTTCCACTAGTTCTTGTGATCAATGTTATTTCGTCAATCATGACAAACATGGATGCATATAATAATCTCTTTTTTTTCATGATTAGGCACCATAAACACTTTCTCCTCGTTCGGATTGATGACATTGATGCTTTGGGATGATAAGAATAGCTTTTTTTCTTTCATTTTTTGGAATCAATGTTAGTTCGTCAACTATGACAAACACAGTGCATGTTTTAATCTCCTTTTTTTTCATGAATAGGCTCCATAAACACATTCTCCTCATTAGGATTGATGACATTGACGCTTTGGCTTGACAAGAAAAACTTTTCATTCCTTCATTTTTTTGGAATCAATATTATTCCGTCAATGATGACAAACATGGATGCACTTATTAATCTCCTTATCTTCATGATTGGGCACCATATACACATTCTTTTCTTTGGGTTCGATGACATTCATGCCTTGGCTTCACAAGAGAAGCTCTTCTTTCCACCATTTTTGTAATCAATGTTATTCCATCGATCATGATAAACGTGGATGTAATAATCTTCTTTTTTTCATGATTAGGCACCATAAACACTTTCGCCTCGCTGGGATAGATGACATTGATGCTTTGGCTTGATAGGAACAGCTTTTTTTTCCTCATTTTTTGGAATCAATGTTAATCCATCAATTATGACAAACATGTACGCACGTATTAATCTCATTTTCTTCATGATTGGGCACCATATGCACATTCTCCTCTTTAGGTTGGATGACATTCATGCTTTGGCTTGATAAAAGAAGCTTTTCTTTCCACCTTTTTTTGTAATCAATATTATTCCATCAATCGTGACAAACAAGGATGCACATATTAATCTTTTGTTTTCCGTGATTGTGCAACATAAACACGTTCTCCTCGTTGGGATAGATGATATTGATGCTTTGACTTGGTATGAAAAGCTTTTTTTCCACTATTTTTTTGAATCAATGTTATTCCGTCAATCGTGACAAACATGAGTGCGTGTAATAATCTCATTTTCTTCATGATTGGGCATCATTAACACATTCTCCTCATTCGGATAGATGACATTGATGCTTCGACTTGATAAGAAAAGCTTTTCTTTCCATCAATTTTTTGAATCAATGTTATTTCGTTAATCATGACAAACATGGATGCATGTATTAATCTCCTTTTCTTCATGATTGAGAACCATAAACACATTTCCTCATTAGGATAGATGACGTTCATACTTTGGCTTGATAAAGAAAGCTTTTCTTTCCACCATTTTTTAGAACCAATGTTATTCTGTGAATCGTGGCAAACAGGGATATGCATAAGAATCTCATTTTTTTTCATTATTGCACACCATAAACAAATTCTCTTTATTCGGATAAATGACATTGACACTTTGCCTTGATAAGAAAAGCTTTTCTTTCCTTCATTTTTTAGAATCAATGTTAATCCGTCGATTGTGACAAACATGCATGCACGTATTAATCTCTTTTTTTTTTCATGATTATGCACCATAAACACATTCTCCTTATTAGGATTGATGACATTGATGCTTTGGCTTAATAAGGATACCTTTGCTTGCCTTTAATTTTTGGAATCAATATTATTTCGTCAATTATGGCAAACATGGATGCACATATTAATCTCTTTCTTTTTGTCATTGGGCACCATATACATATTCTCCTCATTGGGTTAGATGACATTCATTCTTTGGCTTGATAAGAGAAGCTTTTCTTTCAACCATTTTTATAATCAACACTATTCCATCAGTCGTGACAACCATGGATGCACATATGAATCTCTTTTCTTCCGTGATTGGGCAACATAAACACATTCTCCTCATTGGGATAGATGATATTGATGCTTTGGCTTGAGAAGAAAAGCTTTTCTTTCCATCAATTTTTGGAATCAATGTTATTCCGTCAATCATGACAAAGATGGATGCACGCATTAATCTCCTTTTCTTCATGATTGAGAACCATAAACACATTTCCTAATTAGGATAGATGACATTGATGCTTTGGCTTGATAGAAAAGCTTTTCTTCCCACCACTTTTTGGAACCAATGTTATTCCGTCAATCATGACAAAAATGGATGCGCACATTAATCTCTTTTTCTTCATGATTGAGAACCATAAACATATTTCTCCATTAGGATAGATGTCATTGATGCTTTGGCTTGATATGAAAAGCTTTTCTTTCCACCATTTTTTGGAACCAATTTTATTTTGTGAATCGTGGCAAACATGGATGCACATAAGAATCTCATTTTCTTCATGATTGGGCCCTATAAACACATTCTCTTCATTCGGATAGATGACATTGACACTTTGCCTTTATGAGAAAAGCTTTTCTTTCCTTCATTTTTTGGGATCAATGTTAATCCGTCGATTATGACAAACATGGATGCATGTGTTAATCTCTTTTTTTTTCATGATTATGCACCATAAACACATTCTCCTTATTAGGATTGATGACATTGATGCTTTGGCTTGATAAGGATAGCTTTTTTTCCTTCATTTTTTGGAATCAATATTATTCCGTCAATCGTGACTAACATGGATGCACATATTAATCTCCATTTTTTTTTTTTGTAATTGGGCACCATAAACGCATTCTCCTCATTGGGATAGATTACAATGAAGCTTTGGCTTGATAAGAAAAGCTTTTCTTTCCACCATTTTTAGGAATCAATATTATTTTGTCACTCGACACAAGTATGATGCATGTAATTATATCCTTTTTTTCATGATTGGGCACCATAAACACATTCTCCTTATTAGGATTGATGACATTAATGCTTTGGCTTGATAAGGATAGCTTTTCCTTCCTTCATTTTGTGGAATCAATATTATTTCGTCAATTGTGACAAACATGGAGGCAATTGTTAATATCTTTTTTTTTTTATGATTGGGCATCGTAAACACATTCTCCTCATCGGGATAGATGACAATGAAGCTTTGGCTTAATAAGAAAAGCTTTCTTTCAACCATTTTAGGAATCAATATTTTTTCGCCAATCAGGACAAGTATGGATGCATGTAACAATATCCTTTTTTTCATGATTAGGTACCATAAACACTTTCTCCTCGTTGGGATAGATGACATTGATGGTTTGGCTTGGTAAGAACAACTTTTTTTCTTCATTTTTTGGAATCAATATTAATCCATCAATTGTGATAAACATGGGTGCACGTATTAATCTCTTTTTCTTCATGATTGGGCACCATCTACACATTTTCCTCATTGGGTTAGATGACATTCATGCTTTGGCTTGATAAGAAAAGCACTTGTTTCCACCATTTTTTGTAATCAATTTTATTCCATCAATCCTGACAAACATGGATGCACATATTAATCTCTTTTTTTTTCCGTGATTGGGCAACATAAACACATTCTCCTCATTGGGATAGATGGTATTGATGCTTTGGCTTGGTATGAAAAGCTTTTTTTTCCACGATTTTCTTGAATCAATGTTATTCCATCAATCGTGACAAATGTGAATGAAAGTAATAACCTCTGTTTCTTCATGATTGGGCATCATAAACACATTCTCCTCATTGGGATAGATGAAATTGATGCTTTGGCTTGATAAAAAAAGCTTTTATTTGCAGCAATTTTTGGAATCAATGTTATTCCGTCAATCATGACAAACATGGATGCACGTATTAATCTCCTTTTCTTCTTGATTGAGGACCATAAACACATTTCCTCATTAGGATAGATGACATTGATGCTTTGGCTTGATAAGAAAAGCTTTTCTTTCCGCCATTTTTTGGAACCAATGTTATTTTGTGAATCGTGGCAAACATGGATGTGTATAAGAATCTCATTTTCTTCATGATTGGGCACCATGAACACATTCTCGTCATTCGAATAGATGACATCAACACTTTTCCTTGATAAGAAAAGCTTTTCTTTCCTTCATTTTTTGGGATCAATGTTAATCCATCGATTGTGACAAACATGGATGCATGTGTTAATCTCCTTTTTTCATGATTATACACCATAAACACATTCTCCTTATTAGGATTAATGACATTGATGCTTTGGCTTGATAAGGATAGCTTTTCTTTCCTTCATTTTTTGGAATCAATATTATTCCGTTAATCCTGACAAACATGGATGCACATATTAATCTCTTTTTTTTTGTGATTGCGCACCATAAGCACATTCTTCTCATTAGGATAGATGACAATGAAGGTTTGGCTTGATAAGAAAAACTTTTATTTCCCCCATTTTTAGGAACCAATATTATTAAATCAATCAAGACAAGTACGGATGGATGTAATAATATCCTTTTTTCATGATTGGGCATCATAAACACATTCTCCTCATTTGGATAGATGATATTGATGCTTTGGCTTGGTATGAAAAGCATTTCTTTCCTTCATTTCTTGGAATCAATGTTAATCCGTCAATTGTGACAAACATGGATGCACGTATTAATCTCCTTATCTTCATGATTGGGCGCCATATACACATTCTTCTCATTGGGATAGATGACATTCATGCCTTGGCTTCATAAGAGAAGCTCTTCTTTCCACCATTTTTGTAATCAATGTTATTGCATCAATCATGATAAACATGGATGCATGTAATAATGTCCTTTTTTTCATGATTAAGCACCATAAACACTTTCTCCTTGTTGAGATAGATGACATTAACGCTTTGGCTTAATAAGAACAGCTTTTTTTTCTTCATTTTTTGGTATCAATGTTAATCCATCAATTATGAAAAACATGGATGCACGTATTAATCTCCTTTTCTTCATGATTGGGCACTATATGCACATTCTCCTCTTTGGGTTGGATGACATTCATGCTTTGGCTTGCTAAGAGAAGCTTTTTTTCATCTTTTTTTTTGTAATCAATATTATTCCACCAATCGTGACAAACAAGGATGCACATATTAATCTTTTTTTTTTCATGATTGGGCAACAAAAGCACATTCTTGTCGTTGGGATAGATGATATTGATGCTTTGGCTTAGTATGAAAAGCTTTTTTTTCCACCATTTTTTTGAATCAATGTTATTCCGTCAATCGGGACAAACATGAATGCATGTAATAATCTTTTTTTCTTCATGATTGGGCATCATCAACACATTCTCCTCATTAGGATCGATGACATTGATGCTTCGGCTTGATAAGAAAAGCTTTTCTTTCTATTAATTTTTGGAATCAATGTTATTCCGTCAATCATGACAAACATGGATGCACATATTAATCTCTTTTTCTTCATGATTGAAAACCATAAACACATTTCCTCACTAGGATAGATGACATTGATGCTTTGGCTTGATAAGAAAAGCTTTTCTTTCCACCATTTTTCGGAACCAATATTTTGTTATGAATCATGGCAAACATGGATGTGCATAAGAATCTTATTTTTTTTCATTATTGCACCATAAACATATTCTCTTTATTCAGATAGATGACATTGACCCTTTGCCTTGATAAGAAAAGCTTTTCTTTCTTTCATTTTTTAGAATCAATATTAATCCGTCGATTGTGACAAACATGCATGCACGTGTTAATCTCCTTTTTTTCATGATTATGGACCATAAACACATTCTCCTTATTAGGATTGATGACATTGATGCTTTGGCTTGATAAGGATAGCTTTGCTTGCCTTCATTTGTTGGAATCAATATTATTCCGTTAATTGTGACAAATATGGATGCA
>JBBYHO010035382.1:0-11038 GCA_038382025.1 Adansonia gregorii
AAGCCGATAGGTACAAAGGGTACAAGACAAATACCTAAAGTTAAAAGTAATAAGTTCGACTAGAGTTGAACCATCACATGGAATAAAATATAAAAGAAAGTTTGACAAGGTGAAACTGTCATGTCAAATGACAGTAAAAGAAGGTTTGATCATGGCTAAATCATCATGTCAAATGATAGTGAAAGAAAGTCTAACCAGGGCTAAACCATCATGTTAAACGATATTAAAAGAAAGTTTGATTAAGGCTAAACTATCATGCCAAACAAAATGAAAAGAAATTTAGACCAGGATGTCAAACAAAATGAAAGAAAAGTTTAACCAGGGCTAAACCATTACATCAAACAAAAAAAATTTAACCAGGGCTAAACCATCACGTCACGTGAAACGAAATTTTGACCAGGGCTAAACCATCATGTCAATCAAAATGAAAGAAAGTCTGACCAAGGCTAAACCATCACGTCAAACAAAATGAAAAGAAAGTTTGACCAGGGCTAAATCATCACACCAAATGAAATGAAAGAAAATTTGACCAAGGCTAAACTATTTCATTAAGTGAAAGAAAACTTTTACCAGGGCTAAACCATCACCTTAAGCAAAAGAAAATTTTGACCAGGGCTAGACCATCACATTAACCGAAACAAAAAAAGTCTGACCAGGGCTAAACCATCACGTTAACCACAATAAAAAAAGTTTAACTAGGGCTAAACCATCACGCCAAACAAAATGAAAAAAATTTTGACCAGGGCTAAACCATCACGTCAAACAAAATAAAAGGAAGTTTGACTAGGGCTAAACCATTACATCAAATGAAAATGAGAGAAAGTTTGACCAGGGCTAAACTGTTATGTCAAACAAAAGTGAAAAGAAGTTTGATTATGTAAAATAGCAAGACTTGACCAAGTATAGCCAAGTAAGTAAAAATTTGATCAAGTATAATCGATTGGAGACAAACCTTGATTAGGTTAAAGTAATCTAAAATTTGAGATCTTTAAAGAAAGCTTGACTTGCCTTTTGATTTTGAAGCAGTATCCATTCTGATAGTTTTTTTTTTGCTTCATTGCTTTAAACCTGTGAATTATGTAATTATGAATATGGGTGCATGATAAATGTGCATGGATTTTCATGATTAGGTTTATTTTTCATTTTTCTTATTACTTATTCATTTTCCTTTTAAATCCTTATTCAACCCACTTCATAAGCCTGAAAACATCTTCAGAAAGTGTGAAGAATCTTTCTGGCGGTACCAGACCAATCTTGAATCTGACATTGTTTTTACAAAATTAATTGTTCTGTCTTCTGAGGAATTCAGATTATGATGCATTAATGTCATCTAGTAACTGAAAGAGTATAGTATGATTAAGAATGTGTAGGGCATGCCACTTGTGGTCATGTGATGCATTAGTACCATTTAGTGGTTGAGAAAAAGGGATATGACTAGAAATATGGGTGATGTCCCTGCCCTAAGAAGAAACAGGACTTTGTGATGCATCAATAACATCTAATGGTTGAGGGAATATGATTGAAAACCTTTGAGGTGTCCCTACCTCGAGCCATCTGTAGTTTTTAGAATGTAACAAAGACCTGAAATTTCCATCGATTCTTTTACTAGGTAGAATAAAATAATGAATATCTTTTAAAAGGTTGAGTTCCCTCCATCGCCAAAATTCTATCTAAGACCGTTAATTATCCACCCTTAATGCTTCCTAGAATGTTTGAAGGAATTAAAATGTGAACCAAAATTTTCATAATGTTTTCACCTTATTCCAAAGTAACTCAAAAAAATTAGTATGTTATCTATTTTAATCCATTTTATTCCTTTAAGCCATTAATTATCATTTAGCAAAAACATTAGCAGGATTGAAAAGATAGTCTAACAGAGGTTGTATTTCAAAGAAAGAAAATAGAATATTGGCCTTTTTACAAAATAAAGGTAAAATGCCTAAGAAATGATTCATAAAGATAATGATAAATGTCAAAAAATGTCTGGACAACTGAATTCAGATCTTTAAAAATTTCTTCTAAACAAATATCTACTCCTACGTTGATCCATTGTTTTAGAGATGCATTTAATCATATTATACCTATGATCTAATCATTTCTTTCTTTTGCTTGAGTCACCCTTTTAGGTTTTCAACTCGAAGCCTCCCCTTATATCACCTTTAATCGATCACGCTGTTTGGGTTTTCATCTGATTTTTTTTTCTTTTTTTTTTTATTTTTTTGTTATCTTTTTATGTTTTTTTTGTTTTGTTTTTATAAGCATAGTATTTCTTTACACTATTTACATTGATGGGGTTTGGCAAGACATCTCCAGGCATTTTGGCAAGAATTAATATGGCTCCTGAGAATGCCTTCTGAACCACATAGGGCCCTTCCTAATTGGGTGCCCATTTGCCACGTGGATCTTTTTGTATCGGAAGGATTTTCTTCAACACTAATTCTCCTTCATAAAATTATCTTGGACGAATCTTCTTATTATAGGCCTTCATTATCCTTTTTTGGTACGTTTGCCCATGCAGGATCACTTTTAGCCTTTTTTCTTCAATAAAGTTCAATTACTCATAGTGATCTCATGCCAATTCAGTTTCTTCCAATTTGGTCTCCATTAATATTAGAAAGTGATGGGATCTCAACTTCAATTGGTAGTACTGCCTTCATGCCATACACCAATGAGCAAAGTGTTGCCCCAATCAAGGTCCGTACTGAGGTTCGATAAGCAAGGAGAGCAAACAAATGCTTTTCATGCTAATCCTTATAAGTTTTCACTATTTTTCCCACAATCTTCTTAATATTTTTATTGGTAGCTTCCATAGCCCCAATCATCTTCGAACGATATGTGACCAAATTGTGATGAGAGACTTTTAGCTGGCTGCAAACCTCCATCGTCAATTTATTATTCAAGTTGGAGGCATTATCCGTTATAATTCTTTTAGGGGCCTCAAATCTACAAATGATATTGGCCTTCAGAAATTTGATCACACCAATCTTGTAATGTTTGCAAAAAAAGTGGCTTTCACCTATTTAGTGAAATAATTAATGGCCACCAAGATGAAACGATACTGGTTTGATGCTATAGGATTAATAGGTCCGATGACATCCATTTCCTATATAGAAAAAGGCCATGGTGTGGTTATGACATGGAACAATGAGGGTGATACATAAACCTTGTCAATATAGATTTAACACTTATGGCACTTTTGGGCATACTTGATATAGTCACTCTCCATGGTCATCCAAAAGTAGCCCAATCTCATGATTTGTTTTGCCATTTTGTGTCCGTTGGCGTGAATCCCATAAACCCCTTCATGTACTTCTTCTATTATTTTTTTTGCTTCTGAAGCATTAACACACCTTAACAATGTTTGGTCAAAACTTCTCTTACACAAAATCTCTTCATCCAAGACAAAATTCAGTGCTAGCCTTCTTAAGGTTCTCTTCTCAGTTTTTGAGGCATTTGGAGGATATATTCGATCCTTTAAATAATTTCTATATTCGATCATCAATTTATTATTCAAGTTGGAGGCATTATCCGTTATAATTCTTTTAGGGGCCTCGAATCTACAAATGATATTGGCCTTCAGAAATTTGATCACACCAATCTTGTAACATTTGCAAAAAAAGTGGCTTTCACCTATTTAGTGAAATAATTAATGGCCAACAAGATGAAACGATACTGGTTCGATGCTGTAGGATTAATAGGTCCGATGACATCCATTTCCTATATAGAAAAAGGCCATGGTGTGGTTATGACATGGAACAATAAGGGTGAGACATAAACCTTGTCAATATAGATTTAACACTTATGGCACCTTTGGGCATACTTCATATAGTCACTCTCCATAGTCATCCAAAAGTAGCCCAATCTCATGATTTGTTTTGCCATCTTGTGTCCGTTGGCATGAATCCCACAAACCCCTTCATGTACTTCTTCTATTATTTTCTTTGCTTCTGAAGCATTAACACACCTTAACAATGTTTGGTCAAAACTTCTCTTACACAAAATCTCTTCATCCAAGAAAAATTTCAGTGCTAGCCTTCTTAAGGTTCTCTTCTCAGTTTTTGAGGCATTTGGAGGATATATTCGATCCTTTAAATAATTTCTAATATCGTGATACCATGGAAGGCCATCTGCCTTAATTTTTATGTTATGGTAGTATACAGGGAATTTATAAATACTCATCTCAATGGGCATCACCTTCTGCCCCTTATTTACTTTGAACATTGAAGCCAATGTGGCTAGAGAATCTACCATTTAATTATTATCATGGAATAGATGAAAGAAGTCTACTTTTTTAAATTCTTTCAGTAATTCTAGAATTAATTTTTTATATTACTACAATCTTGGGTCTCGCATTTCCTATTCTCCACGCAATTGGTAAATTACCAAGGCTGAATCTCCATAGACTTTCAATACCTGGGCCCTCTTTCTAATGCTACTCATAGCCCCATAATACATGCCTCATATTCTGCCACATTATTGGTGCAATCAAAAATTATCCAAGCTGTAAAAGGGTAACAATCCCTTTCTAGAGATATTAATATTGTGTCGATTCCATGCCGTAAAGCATTTGATGCTCCATCAAAATGCATTTTCCATTGAGATCCTTTCGATGACTCTTCTTCTTTTTCAACCGTAATATTCATCAAGTCCTCGTCAAGGAATTCAAAATCCAATGGCTGATAATCGTCAAGCACCTGGCTTGCTAAGAATTCAACAATGGCACTTCCTTTGATCACCTTTTAGCTTACATAAATAATATCATATTTGGATAGTAGAACTTGCCAGCTAGCTATCCTTCCTGATAAAGCTGGTGCATCAAATAGATATTTGATTGGGTCCATTTTGGTGATCAGCCATGTAACATGATAAAACACATACTATTAGAGTCTTTTTACTATCCAGACTAGAGCGTAACATATCTTCTCTATATGGGAATAATTTACCTCATAATCTAAAAATTTCTTACTGAGGTAACAGATTGCCTGCTCTTTCTTTCCAGTCTTATCATGTTGCCCTAACACATCGCCTATGGATCTTTCAAACCTGATAAATACAGGATCAAAGGTCATCCCGAAGCAGACAGTACCAATATCGATGGATTAGAGAGATATTGCTTAACTTTTTTGAAAGCATTTTGGCACTCATTATCCCACTCACTAGGATTTTGTTCTCGCAAAAGCCAAAAAATTGGATCACACTTATCCATGAGTTGAGATATGAATCTAGCGATGTAATTCAATCTCCCTAAGAAACTTCTCACTTTTTTTGGCGCGCGTAGGGATGGCAACTCCTATATAGCTTTGATTTTATTATGATCAACCTCAATTCCTCTTTCACTTATGATAAAACCCAATAATTTTCAAGACCTAGCTTTGAATGTACATTTTGCATGGTTCAGCTTTAATCGATATTTTTTTAGCCTTTAAAACAACTTTTGCAAGTCCACTACATGACTTTCTCCTTGAGGGGACTTGGCAATCATGTCGTCAATGTACATTTCAATTTCTTCATGTATCATGTCATGAAATAGGGTGACCATTGCTCTTTGGTAAGTTGCTCCCACATTCTTCAACCCAAATGGCATTACTTTGTAACAAAATGTTCCCTACATTGTGACAAACATGGTCTTCTCTATATCCTCCAGAGCCATTTTAATTTGATTATACCCTAAAAATCCATCATGAAGGAAAACAAATAGTTTTTCACAGTATTATCAGAGGGAAGTTATCTTTTGGGCTTGCTCGATTAAGGTCTCGATAATCTACATACATTCTAACTCTTTCATCTTTTTTAGGAGCTGAGATAATGTTTGTAACCCACTCTAGATATTTTAGCACCTTTAGAAATCCATATTCAAATTCTTCTTAACCTCTTTTTTTATTTTCAACAACATCTTGGATTTCATTCTTCTTAGCTTATGTTGAATCGGTTTGCATTCTAACTTCAAGGGTAATTTATGAACCATAATCTCTGCACCCTATCCGGGCATGTCTTGATAAGACCATGCAAAGATGTCTCAAAATTCATACAGCAAGCTTATCAGATCTTCTCGGGTAGAAGCTTTTATGGCAGTCCTTATTCTGATATCCTTCTTTCATTTTCATCATTCCTAAATTAATAATCTCGATAGGCTCGTCATAGTGTATTATGTGCTTATCTTCTCACTCAATTATTTTTAACAAATCAGGAGGCAAGATATGATCATTGACATCTTCTTCAAGATCAACCTTGTTTGAGCAAATAGTTTATTCAAAATTAACCTCTAAATCCTGATCAGATTTATCTATTTCACTGCAAAGACAAAAGCAAGGAGGAAATGGGAAAAAGATTATAGAATATGAATTAGGTATGAATGCAAAGAATTGGAAAAGGGATGTTGAGATAAGAAATCATAAAAGAAACAGATGTAAGATAGGAAAAGAGCCAAGAAAGATTATATAAAGAAAGATTACATGCATTACATTTTTACTGATGATAAATTAACATTTTAAGTTCTTACAAAAAGATCTATAGATAACAGAGTTCATTTTTTAGTTATTACTTTGTGATTGCCCTAGACACTATGCTTCTCTCAACACATGTCTAATTCCTTAAAACACATCCAGGGGGCATGGACGAATCCCACGATCCTCAGTGAACTTTTTATCATCTATTTCAATGGTAGCCACATGATGCTCCTCGAAGGCTTCATTAATTACTAGAACAACGTTCTTGGCTACTTTATCTTCATTTTTTGGACTGACTCCTCCATAGTAGAAAATTTCCTCTAATGAAGGTTAAAGAGTAGATTTTTAACCTAACTGTTGGCCGACACCTAAGGATGGTTGCTTTCCTCTTATTCTTTTTGCAAACTTCTTTTTCTTAATTCTTTTTGGCTTGAAGCCTAATCCAAATTTGTCATTCTTACCATTGACATTAATGGCCTAACTGATTCCTTGCAAACGTCACCCTAGTCCACTTCCAGCTCAAGCTTATTTCCTGACTATAAGCTTGAGACCTATGAGGGTGCTATTTGAAAGTCTAAGTTTCAGGATTATAAACCCTTCCTCAATAAAAGTGGCATTGATGATTTTAAAGGATCTAAAAGAGCACTCCTCAGTTTCAGTATTTACTTCAATGTAAGAGGTTTTAGTAGAAGTCATGGCCATAATGTTTTCTTTCTTGGATAGGCTAATCAACTTTTTATCAACTATGATTTTACTTTTTGGTGCAAAGATGATGGGACAGCCTTGGCAAAATAAATCCATGGTTGTCTTAACAAATGGTTGTCTTAACAAATGGTTGTCTTAACAAATGGTTGTATGCTGGGACAATATTCATTACATGAAATTCAATCTCAAATGGGCAAGGGCTAATATCTAAAGTGATCGAGATAGTTCCTTTGATTTCTCTCTTGGTTCCCTCGAATACCTTAACAATTGTGTGGTTGTGTTTAATCTGACTGACATCAATTAGTGAGTGAAACAACGTGATTAACGATGTTACATTCAAAGCTGATCCATTGTCAATGAGGACTTTAGGTAGAATGGTCCCTCTATAGTGAGTTGTAATATGGAGAGCTTTTGTTGAAGTGCTGCCTGCTGGCAGAATTTCATCCTCACTAAATGATATGAAGTTGTCAGTGACAATATTGTTTACCAGGCAATCAAGTTTGTTGATAGTAATGTCTTGAAAGACATAAGCTTGATTTAGTACTTTCAGCAAAGCATTCCGTTGAAGTTCAAAACTGAGCAATAAAGTCAGTAAAAAGATCTTTGCTAGTTGCTACATTAATTGCTTTACGACACTATATTCGCTGGGCTTGATGTACTTTAGGAATTCAGCTACCTTTTTTTCCTTTATTGGTTCTTGTACTTTTACTAGGCTATCATCGATCACTGTTACTTTTCCAGATATCTATCCTTTTGACTCAATCTTCACATTGGTCTTAATGGTTTTTGGGTCGTAGATGCGCCATTCTTTGTCATATAGCTTACTCCAGTTATGTCGATAACAGCTAGTTGACTTGTAACAACCTCTGGAGTTATTATCCCACCATCATACTTTCATGGTACTTGCTTGCTATTCTGATACGGGAATGGAGTTGGTGCTCTTCTAATGAGCCTAAGAGTGACCTCAATTCTAGGTAATAGGATCTTAGGTTGATTGCTATTAATGATAAGAGGGCGACCAACCCCGTAGGGCAGCTGTGATGTTCCTTCACCAGCCATGTTGACTAATTTTTCTTTCTCTAGTCCAGCCTCTTCAAAGAATTCAATCTCGCCATTGTCCATCATTCATTGGATTATGGTTAAAAATTCTTTGTAAGTTTGTAAAGTGTGTCCTGATCCCTTGTGGAATTTGTAAAAGTTAGCACCAAGATTATATTAACCTTTAATACTTCTATAAGCTTGACCAAGAATTCCTTTTTTAGTTAATATTGTCCATACCTCTTCCATAAAAGTTTTAACTTCTTGGGCTTTTGACTTTCTTTGTCTTCCTTCTTCAGCATCAGAGCATTAATCTTAGGTTTAGTGTGATCTGGTAAGGGATTTGCTACCACATTAGGTGTTGGGCCATTATCAATTCGAAAAGCACCCCTCTCAATAAGACTTTAAACTTTTTGCTTGAAGGGCGTATAGTTTTCGAACGAGTGACCTACCATTGCATGACACTCACAATGCAGATTTGGGTCATACCAACTAGGGTAATTTTTTTCATATGGTTTGGAAAAGATTAAAGCCACTAACTGAGCCTCAAAAAGCTTATCAAACATTTCTTTATAAGAGTAAAAAAAGGGTTCATAACAAAATATAGGTTAGCTAGCTCTTTGAGGTTGTGTATTATTGTTAGGTCTTGGCTGGTTTTAGAGAGGTGTGTTTGGAATAGTAGCTTGTATGGCTGTTGAAACATGTGCTCAAGGTGTATTGTATGGATAAGTGTTTTGGGGCACGTGTCTTGGATTTTGATAATTGAGGCAAGGTCATGAGCGGTATGGCTGGCTCACATAATTAATGGATGGTGTTTCATCTTTCTTCTATACTAGTCCTAGCTTCTTTGCACTAGAAAACTCTCCTAAGGCAAGTTTCCTGGCCTTAATGATCGATTCAATCATTTCTCCAGAGATTACAAGATCAGAGAAATTTTTTGTTGCATTTCCTACCAGTTTATCATAATAGGGAGAACGTAAGGTGCTTCCGAATAGTATGGTGGTTTCTTTCTTAGTTAAGGGGGGTTGGACTTGAGATGCCACATCCCTCCACCTTTGAGCTTACTTTTTAAAAAACTCAATAGATTTCTTATCCATATTTTAAAGGATTAATCTATCTAGCACCTATTCAGCCATGTGCTTGTACTGTTGTTGGAATGCATTAGCTAAATCCGACCAGCATTGAATTTGATTATACGTCAAACGGTTACACCAATTCAGCGCTGATCCAATTAAACTTTCTTAAAAGTAGTGAATAAAAAGCTTATCATCGTGAGAATAATCAACCATCTTTTGAATGAACATCTTGATGTGAGCTTGCGGAGAAGTGGTGCCCATATATTTTCTAAATTTAGGCATTTTAAATTTTGGCGGAAGATTGGGTCAGAAATTAGGCTAACATCCTCCATATCTACGCTAGGGCAAAATTCATCTTTTTTTATAGCTTTTAACCTTATTTCTAAAAGCTGCATTTTTTCTTTCTCGATCTTTGTTTCAATTTTGGCTTTTCACCATTGTTGTTCTATTGCTTCAATAGTATCAAGAATTGTTATCTCCTATTATACAGCTCTAGCATCAACCTCATATGAGAGAATGTCAGGATTAACAACAATGACTGGAGATAGTGTAACTCTAGGAATATTTTGTTGTGTAGTTGGCATGTTTGGAATTTGAGTTTCTTATGATAGTGTTTGTTGTATTTTAGGTTGGACCCCTCAGATGAGCTGGCAAGAGTTGGACTAATTTTAGACGGGCACGCTGAATCTCTTGCCAATAACAATTCCATCAATCTGGTGATTTAAGCTTGCATTTCTTCTTACCTTTTAATCATATTCTTTTGGGATTGACATTGGCTTTCTTCAAGCCTTTCCAATCTTGCTAACTGATCCTCGGCCATTTTCTTTACTTTGAATCTTATGTAATGGTGATGAGTAAGTTGTTGTTTAGTAGGTCTCTCCTTATTAGCAAGTTTAAAACCTTAAAAAGAGAATTCCATATTTTATTAAATTATGAATCTATTAATGAATGAATGAATGAATTTATGTATTTATGATATAAACACATGATATGAATGTATAAATGTACTCGTAGGAGCACTTGCTTTAACAAAAGATTTTAGAATCATAAATTTCCATTAACTTTGAAAAAGGTTACACATTGTTTATCATGTTAGGATTACATCCATGGAAAGTTTTGATCTGGTCATATTGTTGTTCGGCTTGCTCAAGAAACATAAGTATAGTAGGACCAAATTCACCAACTGGGTTAATTTGGCTTTTCAGAACACTGATTTTCTCAACCATATGTCTTGCTTAGATGACCGCCGAGTGAATTTCCTGTCTCAGATAATCAATATAGTATTGCCAACCCAAAGAGTTGGCTCTCCATTTGTTAGACTGACCAATGATCATTATTGGATGCCAACTCCTCAAGTAACTTATAAGCTTCATCCAGTGATCTCCCCATAAATGAACCACCTACTACACTGTTAATAATAGTTCTTATCTGACCCATCATTCCATTGTATAATGTCTGCACTTGAAGCCATTTGGGAAAACCATGGTAAGGACATTTTCGAAATAAATCCTTAACTTTGTTATGTAAAGGGAGTGATGTCATTTCTTAACTTTACTGTTTTGGCCAGAAGGAGATATTTGGTAAGAAACTTTTAAGCTAGCTCATCTCAGGTAGTGATAAAGCCAGCTGGAAGTGAAGTCAACCAACTCTTTGCCTTATCTCTAAATAAGAAAGGAAATTGTCTCAATCTGACATTAACATCTGAAACTATATTATATGAAAGTATCGCATATTTCTAAGAAGTTCACAATGTAAGCATTAGGATCTTCACTA
>JBBYHO010035393.1:33151-52521 GCA_038382025.1 Adansonia gregorii
CTCTCTCTCTCTCTCTCTCTCTCTCTCTCTTTTTTGTGGTTTCCTTATGTTGTCACTTCAGTAATCCATAATCGTCTTTTACTTTCTTAAACCCGAAGACATCCCCAAAATAATAAAAATAATAATAATAATAATAATAATAATCACTTTCTTAATCCCACATTTCTCGCCTAATTCTTCGGGGTTCCTTCTTTCAGGTAACCGTGTTTAATTTTCCTCTTTTTGTTTTTTGTTTTCACATCTGAATTACGTTAATTTGGATTTATTCGAAACTCTATTTTAGCAGATAAGATTCGATTCATTGAATTTTGTAAATAAAGTTTGGTTAATTAATTAACTCGTTTTGTGATAAACTAGATAGAGCTGATGTTTCAATTAACGACGAATTTGTGATAACTAATTGGTGATACTATTTAATAGCGATATTTTCGTTGTTCTAATTAATTTTCAATTTAATTCCTGTGAAATCAGAAGGAAAATAAAAGGAATTTTGGTTATTTGGTAAGTTTTGGGCGTTGTGAGTATGAACTGAAGGAAATTTAGTGGAAGAGATGAATGTGAGCCATCCCTCGGTTCACCCAGTGGATCTTCCACCGACCACGGGCGGAGGCGGAGGCAGAGGAGGAGGTGACGGAAACAACGAAGTGCCGGGAGTGAGGATGAAGGATATTCAGGGAATGCCCGGTACGCCGGGAGGGCTTGCGTTGCGAATATGTCAGTTTGTTTTTGCAGTTGTGGGACTTTGTATTATGGCAACCACCAGTGATTTTCCATCGGTTACCGCCTTTTGGTAAGACTTTTGATTGCTGTGAAATGGTTTGTCTTCAGCTTAATGTTAGAGTCTTGATTCGCTAGTGATGATGAGGATCAATTTCTTTTTTTATTTTTTCTTATGATCTTCTATTTGTAAGATCTAAAACTTGTTATGGAAATGATGCTATAAATTGAATGTTGAAACCTTTTTTGTATATATGTGAACAGGATTTTAACATTTAAGAATCGAATATAGGAGACTGCTTAATTGGTTGCTGCATGCATTGCCATTATTCTATCTAAGCATTGTGGTTTTCCTTCGGTTGCATATATATTAGTTTGTCAATTTACATCTGGTTGGGACATAGTATGTCTTGTAGATCATGAATTTCTTAGTTCATTTAGTAACTTAACATGGGATTAGCTGGTATATTTTGTGAAGGGAAGGTTAATTTTATGGAGTAAAGCATTAAAAACTGACTTTGAACAACGCATCAAAGTTGAACAATTTAGGGGTCACTATTTAGGTGGATTTTTTGCGTAAAGCAAAGAAACCAATTTCCCATGTTTCAGATTTGACATGTTTTACGTGCCAATTGGTATCTTGTATCCATCTCTCTAAGAGATGTCAAAATAATAGGGCGTGAGTGCTTAGAAAATGGCAAGTGCCAATTCTATGATATCTCACATCAAACTCTCTACATGCTTTATTATTGGGGCTTTTTTGATGATCATAAAGACCAGTGTGAAAGAGATAAGATCTTATATACATAATAACTCTTCAAGGAGGACCAACTAATGTGATTAGACCTCTTTTTGCTTTGAAGGGAGGTTGTAACCTCTGGATTCTCGCAATTTCTTAGTAGATTGTTTACAAGAATCCTTTTATTCATCTCTTTCATCTTTTCTTTTTATGTGCAATCTTTCTGCTGACTCTGGAATTCACATGTGATTTAATACAGTGAAGCAGTTAGTTTTATTGTAGTGAGCATTTGATGTTATAATGATTCTCTCATAACATGGAATTTTTTTTTATTGTTTGCTACATCAGCTACCTTGTTGCTGCCACCAGCTTGCAGAGTTTGTGGAGCTTATCGCTGGCTATTATTGACATTTATGCCCTTTTAGTGAGGCGTTCCTTGCAGAATTATCGTGTTGTTAGTTCGTTTACTATTGGCGACGGGGTAAGAATAAGATGTTAGTGAACCTAAAAGGTTGGAATACATGATTTCCTTTTTCTTATTGAACCACTGAAAAACCTTTAATTTGCATGTCTAGCTTTCTCAGAAACGTGTGCTATCTCTATTTCTGCTAGATTTGTCACATCTGCTAGGGCCTCAACTATTGGCTGAAGTTTGCTAGGATGTAGCATTTGAGACATTCGAAACTGCTAGGTCTACCCTGTGATTCCTTTGGGGAAAATGCTTAATTCTTCTTTTGAAAAGTGCAGTTAATCAGTATTCATTCCAGTATTCAATTTTCTTTCCTTATTGACAAATTTGGCTTTTGAAATGTTAAAATTGTATTAATAGTTTTCAATGTGATTTCCAATTAAAGCTTGTTGACTTGATGCTGTAAGACATTGGTGTTTTCATTGGCCAGCAACTAGCAGTAGCCACTTATATTTCAGTGTTATGCTTGAACTGGATTTGAATTTTGGCTGGCTCTTTGTTGCATGCTTTACCCAAACAAAAACAATGGTTCCTACCTTTTAACTACCTTTGCTTGAAGAAGACTCAGGGTTCCCATGATTTCTTGCAGTGCACATACTGCTATTCCCAAGACTCATGTAGAACTAATTGGAAGTTACCCTTATAAGACAGTACCTTGCTTGATTTTGCGTATACAGCTGAAGCTAATTATGTGCGATAAATTTGATCAGAAAGACAATTTTTGAATTGGAACCTTTCACCATGTCATGCGTATTTGCATTCGTTAAGAGCTCGAACGGTTTAGTTTTTTCAACCGCTTTTTAACATTGCACCATTGTCTTTCACTTTACATGTGTTAGATACATAGCTCCTGACATTCTTAGTTCATTTTGTCTGCTCCTTGTTCTGTAGGATTTTTTTTTTTTCTATTGTCTTGATCATATGTTATTTACCCTGTAGATCACATCCACTCTGACATTTGCGGCAGCTTGTGCTTCTGCGGGTATCACTGTTCTTATTGACAATGATCTGGATAGCTGCGCCCATAACCATTGTTCACAGTTTGAAACTGCTACTGCAATGGCCTTCGTTAGCTGGTTTACAGCGTTACCTTCATTTCTCTTGAACTTTTGGTCGCTGGCATCCCGATAAAAAGGTGACACAGAAAATTTACCAAGCCATTTTAGAATGCCATCTGAAGCATATTTTCTTATGCCAAGTATCTTTCCTTGTAATGTTCTCGGGTGCCTAGAAAAGAGAAACCTCGGTCGTGTGATTTTGAAGTTGTAGAGTTTCTTTTGCAAATTGGGCTGCGAGACAACTCTCTGGGGATTATGAATACCAGTTCCTTCAATGTACACTCTTTGAGATGTAATCACTGGACCACGTTGATATAAACATGTAATATTTAATACTAGAGGTGTGTTTGTGGGGTCAAATTTATGTACTATAGATCGAGCTTCTCCCTATTCTTCTTCTGGTAGTCAAGTGAAGGGATTCCAGACTTCTAATATCTTGTCCTTGCCCTCGTCTAGCCCGGTCCTTTTCACACGAAAATAATAATAATAATAATAATAATAATAATAATAATAATAATAATTACATATAATATAAAACCTTATGTCCAAATTTGGGTCGACATTTTGGAGAGAAAATGCCAAGATCTGAATTTAAGATATTGTTTCTTGAGTGATTATATAAATTAATTCAGTTAAATCTTATTTTTTTTAATCTTAAGGGAATTTTTTCCCCGCTTATTAACACTTTTGACTGCGACGTAAGACCCAAAGACCACTGATTCAGTTTATTCACTTACGTACAGGATGTAAATAATAAGAATCATCGAACCAAGAAAAAGAAAACGAAAATCAAATTACAATTAATTATTGAGGAAAGTACAAAAACCATATAAATTTTTAATAATTGACCTTTAATTATTATAGGTTCGGTCAGTGCCTATGAAACTCTTTAATCATCCAAAAAAAAATTAATTTTTTTTTGCAGTAAATCAATTATTTTTATAAAATTTAAAAAATAATATAATAATTATATATTTTATGTTTTTGCGTCGAAAATCTTAACTGATAGATATCAGTTATTATATGGACTGGAGTAATAAATGAATACAGGGAGACGTCTATGAAATGGTCTGCGAACTGCTCTGCCAAACAGTATAGACATAGACATAGAACAAATGTCAAGTCCAGAGACAACACAAACTTCACACTGCATCAAATTTGGAAGTCAAGGTTTTCGCTTACGGCAACCCTACCTGGTGTCAAAATCTCTGGCTGTTGCTGCCCGAGCCCCGCCCTTCACAGACAGTAGCACTATTGGCGATTAGTAACCGTATTAAAAACCCTACTAAATTATTTATTTATTTATTTATTACAATTTGATGGGCCCAATGTCAGTTGTCATGCATTCAAGACAACATTAATGCGTGAAGATGGAAAATTCAGTGGCATGAATTTTAGGTAGAAATAGAATCCCAACATTGTCAGAATCCAGATGATTCGCAGAGAACTGTTGGGGTGGGTAGGTTCCTCTTTTCAGATCCATCCCACGTTACTTGCTAAACAATTTATTTAGCCAATGTCAGCCCCTATTACTTTTTTACTTCAAAATTTTCCAGCTTAATGAAATGCTGCCCTGCCATGGCTTCTGTAGGACTAGTATGAAGATGTTTTGAGATTAATTTCTATCCTTAAATCAGTTCTTCAAACACCCAACAATTCTCTACCTACATGGATTAAACAAAACTGGGTTCACTAAAAAAATTTTAATTAAATTAATAATCATTATAGAAAAAAAAAAACGCAATCCTGACCCTGGGTGCTTGAATATTACAAAACTCTTCTTTTTTTTTTTTTTTTGGTCTTTTCATTTTACAATTTTCCCTCTCCCTGATTTTGTTCCCATCTGCATGCATAAATTATAGTAACATATTTTCACGCAAAAGACCACTTTGCAAAAGAGAAGGCCAGGCATTGAAGAGTGCTCTCGTCAGTTGCAAGGACTTTCCAAGCAACGGCTTGTTCATACGAGACATTGCGTCCCATGGTTGATATGCAGATTCCACCCGGCAAGCAAGCAAATCCCTGTTCAAATTAATGAAGTTACAAAAATTTAAGCCCAATTATGTATTGCGAGACAAAATTTTCTGCATTTGCATTGCTTTGCCAAATATTTAAAGTTTGGGTTGGGAAGCATGCGGCTGATAATCTATTATCTATAGAACAAAACAATACTATTTTTAACAGCAAGAGCAAAGTACTGGATACTAACCTCCTGCATCAGCTTGGCAAAATCCAAGCACAATGCCTTGCGAACAGACTCATCAAATATTTTATCCAGTGTGACGTCTTGTAGAGCCGCTAGAGTTGTCTCGAGCATGTCGAGCCCAGCTTGATTCGCAAAGATGAAAACTGGGGGCGACTGCAAAACACAAACAGAGAAGCATTACTTGAGAATTATCTACCCTAACAAGTAAGATGATTTGAACGAGTTATGAAAACAACAATATGTGGAACCTGATATGCAAGGTCTTGAATACAAAGCTTCTAGTCCTATTCTAGATTTTTTTTTTTTTTTTTGCTCTTTTTGATAGAATTGTTGTCTTACCTTCAAGGAACAACACAATATCGCATCCTGATGTTGCCAGAGATTCTTTAATACTGAGTCACCACCAAGTGATTCAGATCCAAATAATTCTGCCCCTAAATGGCAACTGAGGAAAAAGAATATGACAGACACATTAGTAACTATAATTATTAAAAAAAGAAAAAGAAAGGATGGAATGCGCTGATTTAGCGTGGCATGTTAGCCGAAACAACTAACACTTAAAAATTGAAGCAACTCACCTATAGCTCTGGCAGATCCAGTAAGCCAGTGTAAGCACTTCTGGGGAGCCAGGGGATAGCTTTGGTCCTACAGCTGGGGTCAATCCTGATGGAGATATGGCCATGGCAACCCTCTGGACAGAAGAAATGACGCTACAGACGTACTGGCGCGCCATGGTTGCAACATTATCCTGAAGATTACAATCAAAGGGAAACTGGAAGGCAATCGTCAACAACGATCCCATGTTCTGACATGATGGAGCATCTTCTGCAGCATGGTTTTTTGCAGGCCCCACTTCAAGACTAGAAGTCAGATCCAAAGTCCGATTTGTAGTCAATGAATCTTGTGCATCGGACTGAATAATAGCACCATCAGTACAAAGACACATCTTCAGTATCATTTCAAGTAAGATTAAAAGCTGAAATCAGAAGCTTCATACAGGTTTCAAGCATTTATTATTCATCTCAAGATAATTAATCAAATTTGTTATGTCCTATTATGTCACCCATTATGTCATAATTCTATACATTAGCAATAGGACTTCACTACATGGGCTCAAACATACTATTAACTCTTTCGTTTCCCTATCTATGGTGACAAATATTGAGAGCCTGTCATGTAATAGTCACAAAATTGCTATAAAAATTGGTAAAAATGGGAAAAAATTTTAGGCGAAGTGCGGGGAAACCTAACTGGTTTTGAATGCAATGGGATAACCCGGAATCCCGAAGGTAGCAGCGGAGCATCATCTGGAAACAGCTCATCAATTGGAGCAAAGACAAGCTCTGAACAGGCTCCCACAGCATTCTCGTCAATTCCACTGCATATCTGCAAAGATGATAAATGCAGATGAAGTAAATATATGAAAGGTTGGGAAAAGCAGGGTCATATTCAATCAAGCACAATTCGGACATTTCGTACGGCTGTAAAATAATAATAATAGTAAATTTGAAAATAAATAAACTGATATCATGATATAAGAATTAGCCAGCAGACCATAAATCTAGCTTTATAAATCTACCTGTCCCCGGATAAGTTCAATCCATGTTAGAAGGCATGTCAAATGTTGCAAGTACAATAATAACAACAAAGATTAAATTAATCTGGATGTGATTGTTGTAAACATGTCAAAGACGTCTTCAGAGGAAAGCCAGCAAATGACGTTTCAAGTAATAATAACATATTGATTTCATAAAATGTACCAAAACCAGTAAAATGACAGGATGTGTCAAGTTTTATATTCCAATTTAAGATGTAACTATATGTAAATAAAACCATCATTCAACTGGGAGCTGTGAGAAAAGCACCTGCAATAGATGAATGTCCCTACATGAAAAGGCATATTCTGGTGCAAGAGAATGGCCTTCGAGTCTTACAACCTCGAGTAACTGATGCATGATAAATACAGAATCAGCAACGTCAATTGGACAGATAAATAATGATGCGGTAAACGAAACATATCTTAAATTCATAGAACTCTATTTGCTAATGCATCAACCATCTAGGATACCACAACAGAGGAAGATAATGAACAAATATAAGATATACCTCTTCATGTTCAATCGTATGGCCAATTGGCATGATGATTTGACTCCCCGTAAACCTTGTAGGTGTCATTCCAGGATAAGCATATGTTCCAGCCTTCAATGATGCAGCAGAATAAGCATCAACATTGAAATCAGCCCACTCTGAACGATGCTCCCTAAGAAAACGAACAAGCACAGCAGGAGGAACATTCTGAAGGGGGAAAAAAAAATGAAGAAGAAGAAGAACAAGAAAGGTACATGGTCCCATCAGGTTCAAAAGTCAAAGACATGGTGTCGAGAAGGCTTGAACTTTAGCATGCAAGAGGAAAGTTTTCCAACTATCAAATTACCTAATGTGCCTTATATAGAAAATAATGGTTTTGATAATATAGAATAAGAAACCTTGCTTACTAAATGTGCGATTTTATTAATATAGTCAGCATTTTAGAATAAGAAAATGGGTTCCAATTTAGGGCCTGTCTAAAACTTACTTGAAGCAGCGTGGATGCCTTTGCACACAGAACACCCCCAAGAAACGTAAGAGCATTGGCAGGATTTGATGTTCTGCTCAAGCTCTTGCTCGAATTAATTGCAATTATCACATCCTCCGTACCATCACAATTCAATATCGACCATCCATCATCATTGAATCCATTTATTGCATCATTGAAGCCTCTACAAGTATATGATAGACACAATATTTAAATGAAACTAAAAAGCATAATTGAACTCATAATTTACATAGAGACAACGATTTTATATAATCTTGCAGCTACCTGCGTAATCTTTGGCTATAAGTTCTCAAGACCGCTGGCTGCCTGCCCGGCCCATAAACCACCTCACCACTTGTCTCCTGAGCAATCTGCCTGACATAGTGCAGTGCCTTTGCAGAGACAAATTAATCAATACCTCTACAAAATGCCTTGGGAGGCAAAAAAAAATCGCAGAAACTTTTATTTTTTTTTGGGGGGGGGGGGTTTAGATGACAGCGACACCAAAGAGGACACATGCCAACAAAGAGGATGAGCAACATCATCACTTAACAGAATTCATAAAACATGAATCTGAACCGTTAAACAAATGTTTTATTGTACGCAGTTCAAGGCCTGCAACAATTAAAGCACCCCGAAAATCTTATGGGCAAACTTTTATCCTCCAAATTGTAAATTGGTTATAACAATCCATCTGATCCTTTAGAGTTGCACCAGTATATTATCAACGTATTCTAAGGAACCTACTCACCGCAACTGTCATTTTCTGAGCAATTGCTTTCGATGATTCATAATGTGGGCGCAGCACCTCTGGCACACTCCATGCCTGCGATAAGTCATTCAGAAATTAAGCCTTGCCACAAAACAGACATCTGAAGATTTCCGAAAAGCACCTAATTATCAGAATTCCTACCTCAAGATTCAGGTGGTCAACGATACGGATGATTGACCCTCCACCCTCACAAGGCCTAATCAAATAGCCACTAGGAAGCATTTCAGCTCTCACAAATTGAGCTGCGGCAGCTGCACTTGGGCCCACACCAGAACCAGATAGAGACCTCTCACAGACCTTGGAAAAGAGAGCCAAAAAAAATCCTATCAGCACGTCTAATCATTTTACCCTCAACAAGCCCGTCTATCAAAATGACATGGACCTTTAAGGAGGAAAAAACGATATAACTCCTCAAAACAAACAACCACGGGACATACAAAAAGGAATGGAAATACGTCGTAAGTATCAGATGATGTGATACTTCAACCTTGACTTTCTTTTTGCTCATATATAGCACTGATTAACATTATTTAATAAATAATAAGTGCAAGACATGCATACCACGAGGCTGCCATTCTCTAAAGTTGTGGTGTATCTTAGAGTCCAAAAGTCCCATGCAGGAGCCAGTGTAGTCGGAGCAAACATCTAAAATAGTTCTCACTTCAGTTATTCCTCATGAGAAGTGGGTAAACAATCATTCGCAAATACAAAAGAATAAATAAATCAGGGAATGATTCTTCTTCACCTGAGTGTATACAAGCTCAATTATTCCGCCATTGCCTGCTGGAAACATGGTGAAAACTTCAAGGTTCCGGCAGTCCCGGAACCAAGATGGACGATCTTTAAGAATCTCAGCAATCTATTAACAATGATTTAATTGTTTTATTCAAAGCAAATAGGCCACCTATAATAACAAAAATAAGTGCATTAGTTTTTTATACATTAGAATTCATACCTTTGTAGGTTCTAAACTCACAAGACCGCAGGCTCGAGCTGCCACTGCACTGCAACTTTGGAAAATAGCAAATATCCCCACTGAATCCGGACCAGGCTGACAAAACATTTAAAGAAATGGATTAGAGACACTTCTAACTCGAGAAGCAAGGAAAATAATACCACCAGATGCATAAACAAACCTTCATCCCAGGCATCCGGACCCAATCGACAGCAGTTCCCGTAGCCTTGGAAAGGAACTCTGCCAAGGTCTTCTCTGCAATGGAGACGAGTCTGCCAAGAGCATAAAGGAATCACAACATTTATTTTATATATATATGTGTGCATATATATATATATATATATATTCATTGCGGTCAATGATTGAACATACCCAGCAGGGGTATTGGCATCTCTCAGTGAATGCTGGTGAGGAGTGGTAACTACAGAGTCACAACTTGCATCAGTTGCTGCGGCCTGCAAGCAAACAAAAAATAAAAAGCAATAATGTTAAAACACCTAGAAAGGGAACAGATAGAAAATGTATAATCTTTGTCTATATCAATTGGCCAAAACATCGACTTAAGACAAAGTAAGCATCAAGTGGAATAATTAAAAAAGTGTGGTAACAATGGAATTGAACATAATTCTTCGATAACGAAGATGGCAAATTAAGAAAATTCAATTCCCAAAAAATTTAAGACCGAAAGAAGGCATAAAACAAAATAAATTACCATATCCCGTAATAAAATTCAACATAAAAGGCATAAATTATTACATTATACGTTTTGATACAGTTATTGGAGATGATCAAAGAGCGAGAGACTAAAAGAAGATACATTTACAGCATGCAGTTGTTGCCTCATACACTCATTCTTGCAAACCAGCTGAGACACCTGTTTTTGCAACCGATCATTCTCCTCCATCAACAGCTTGTTCATTGCTGTTAATTTTCTATTCACTCGCTGCAACCTTGAAGCCTCATTTTTTTGCTTCTCTCTACACCTGCAAAACCCCATTAACAACCCCATAACCAAAATTTTCTAACTCAAAAAGAAAAATAACAATAATAAACTACTTATCCAAAAAAGACCCAATTTTTCTATAATTTATAAATATTACGATAAAAGACAAAAAACCAAGGTCAAGTTTTCTTTCCTACCTGCGATTTTGAAACCACACTTTGATCTGTTTAGGTTCAATATTGGAAAGAAGAGGGCACTCCCTTATCAACTGTTGCCTACGGAAAGAGCTTGGCTTGGGGCACTCAGCATAGACTCGTTCCAAAGCTTCAACTTGCTCAGCTGTGTACCTAACGTACTTGCCAGCATCAAGTTGTTTATTGATGCTACTGCTACTGCTGCTCTCCCTGTATTGGGCCACCGCCATAGCCATTTCTTACTAAAACCAAGATTGTTAAGCCCCAACCTTTATATTTGAAGGAAGTGATCAGACAAAAGAGAGTGAGCAAAAGAAAGAAGCACTGAGCTGAGTGATAAAAGAACTAGCTGCTTGTTTTGGAGAATTTTGCTTCAGAACTAAGATTCTTTTTTTTTCTTAGTAAAGTCCGTCCTTTCTTTTATATATATGAACCAAACGAGAGGGAAAGAGCAAGGAGAAGTAAAAAAATGAGGAATTCTGATTAAAAGCCCAGTGGGATTTTTGTCTTTTGCTTATTTTAGCTGATGATGATCAAGCTGGTGAAATGAAAACAAAACAAAACAAAACAAAATTTGCTCTCAAAATCCGACCAAAAGATCCGACGTTCAAAACGTTTTCTTTTTTTTTTTTCTTTTTTTTTTCAAAAGCACAACCCCAAGAAATATTGATCCCAAAAACAAAGAAAAATACTGCTATCAAGCAAGGGAGCTTCAACTGGTTACTTACTACTCTTAAGTACCCAGAATCAAAGAGAGCAAGAAAGTAAAAAGGGCAAAAAAAAGACTCGAAAGGCTCTCTCAAGAAAGTAAGCCCAGACACAGTAGCATCACGAAAAAAGCTGTTTTGCAAGAACCAACCAAACCAACGTGACGAGAAACTGAAACCTTAACCATGTTGAGAAGAAGAAGAAGACGGAAAAAATAAGGAAAAGATTTTGAACTTTCTCATAAAAGAAAAAAAAAAAAAGTTGTCACAGTGAACTAAGCCCGAGCTTGAAACAGTGCGGGAGAATAAAAGAGACAACGAAAGAGACTTCATTTGCAGGCTAACCGATGGACTTACGAAAGGTGTTCTTTGACTATTTTATATTTATATATATATATATATATATATATGCACACATTTATATGCCTCATATTTCACCAGCTCACCCACTTTTCTCAGCCCTGGCAATAAATAAATTTTGATTTCTTTTATAGTTTATAACAAAAACCTGATCAAACATTAAGAATATTAGAACATTCAAAAGAAATTCATATTAATAAAAAATTCCCAATAATTTTTAATTAAATAATAAATAAATTTTTACAATTATTAATGGAACACAAATAACAAAAGAAATATTAAAAAAAAGTTCAATTACACGACAATTTTCAAGATTTGGTGCTTATGCTAACAGTCAACTTCTTTTCTCTTTTTTTTTTTCAAAGCTATTTTTTTAATGCACTAAAACCAAAGAGACAAGAACATTCTTTAAATGAATATATATATATATGTATATACACACACACACACGTAGAGGAGTGATCGAGTGGCAATCTCGAAATTTAAAAAATATACATACAATAATACCTTTAAAACAAACATAACAAGAATTGAAAAATATTTTCAAATTTTAAATTATAGTAAAGCTTTTATACATTTAAAAAAATGCATTTTTTTCCAAAAGCCAAAAAAAAAAAAAGAACTATTGGCTTTTGCTAATACATTATTTAATTTTATTTTACATAAATATATTTATATTATATTATATTATATTAAAATTATTTTTAATGTGTAATTTTAACGTATTTTAATTATTTGATTCGAGAATTGTCTTAACGGCGCAGACAATATCTTTTGGTCGGTCAACAACACAATATTCTTTGTAAGGAGACAGTTGGGCAACCTTAAATTCCTACCCTTTGGCTTTTCATTATTCCTTTGTCTTTAGTAAAATTAAAATAAGGTAAGAACATGACATTCAACTTTCTCACTACACCCATTTTTGGTCGGTTGATACCATGGAATATATTCATGTATATAATACCCATAAAACAAGTGCATCATTCAGGAAAAAAAAAAAGAAAAAAAATAATTTGAAGACATCAATTAATATTAAAAATAGGGTGCATGAAATATTTATTATTTTATTGCCAATTATGACGATGTTTTAAAGGGTTCCAGTGACGAAGTTTAGTTTCATAATAATATCATTGTATAACAATTATATTTATCATTCTTAAATCACAAATATATATATAGATTGATGTTAACATTAAACATAATTATTTTTCGTATAAAGTTATCCATAAGTTGGGTTTTAAATATAAATTTTTTAATTTTGATCAATTCTACCAATTTAAATTATTATTTAATAATAAAAATTATTTTTATTTTATATTTTATTATAAAATATATAAATATTAATATAAAATAATTTTTTATTTTTTATTAATAAAAAAATTTAAAATTTAATTCATGAGCCGAGTCATAGACACTTCAATTTTCATATCCTCTCTACAATTTCGCCACATGGCTTCATATTTGACATTTGATGATGATGATGACGATAATAATGCAAGTTCTGCAAAAACAAAAAAGAAGAAGCTTCATGATTCATATAAATCATCATATCCATCTTCCTTTGTCTAAGATCTAATTTCTACCTTTGTCTGATCTTTCGTACTGGTGAATGCCAAATGTTTTATTGAGCTTCCTTTTGATGATTTTCGTAACAAAATCAGGTCAAAAGTTGCTTCAAATATAATTCTACGTATGATCTCATGAATAAATATATTACCCAAAGTTTCATTCATAACAAAGTTGAATTTAGCCATTTAGGATAGAGGCGTTGATAACTTAGATGGTTATTTGAAATGTTCTGAATTTTTTTTCAAATTTGAATTTAATTAGGTACAAAAAGTAAAATTATTGTTTCAAAATATTAAAATATTATTTTTATAATTAAATTTAAATAAAAATTATTTTATTTTATTTTATTTTATTTTATTTTATATGAATAATAATTCAAACCTGTTTGAATCACTAAAATAAATGGACCAATCTTTGAATAAATTTAATTTTTTATATTTATAAATACAATATTATTTTAATTTTTTAATTTTAAAATAGTTGTATTTAATATTCACATCTCATGTACACATATATCATCACTTAGTGCCTCTAATCTTTTCTTCTAGACTTTAGGGAAAGAATAATGCCAAGCTTCCTTAACCCCTTTTGGGCCCCATTTCAGTCCAATCATGTGGGCCCTTCCTGTGGGGCCCGGCTCTTTACTCACCCACCCCAAAAACTAAATGAAAAAAATAAAGGAAAAAAAACACTGTTGGACATGATAAGATTTTTCTACAAAAATACAACGTAAAAAAATAAAATATGATAAAAATTTGTATAGGATAAAAAATAATTATATATACTAAAATTTATGTAGAAAAATAATAATAATAATAATATCAAAGAGTTTCTTTTATTAACGTAAATCAATAGAATACTAATATGACATGGGTTCGGAGGATCGTGTCGTTTGCTTAGCTTGTTTGGCAGATTATTATTGACTGACTTTTGTGGTACTCTTTCCATTCTTTTTTTCTTTTCTTCTAATTCTTTGTTCACAAACAACAAACAACAAACATCATATCATATTATATCATTCCATTTCATTTGATCTCTCTTTTTTCATGTTCTGTTGTTTTCGCCATTAAGTTTTAACCACAAATGGACAAAGATGGGATTTTAATGTTATGTTCTTGGGTGGTTGGCGGCATTGCTTTAAAAAAAAAAAGTCAATAGGGAGGAGGTGGGGTTCACCGTCCCCTGTGGGTGAAAATTTGGCAACTGTAGTATAATATGCCAAACCCCATATTCATAGTGGTGATTTCTTTGTTAAAGTTTCCTTAATTTATTCCCCCACTTAAATGTAAAAGTACCCTTCTTGAGCTTTCACTTTGAGTTGTTTAAATCAAGCACCATCTCTTATTATGGTTGAAAACTTTGCTTTATTCGCTCTCAATTCCAGTTTATGTTATTTATTTAATTTTATTATCCATTACAAGATTATACCTTAGATAAATTTAATTAATTGTGATTTCGATATTCTATTTATATGACACAATGTGAAGATCTTGACTATTGAACTAATTTTTTTGGTACAAAGCATTCATTGTTTGAAGATAAGAAAGAAATTACAAATGTCGAGATTTAAACTTAGATTTATTGAATATTAATTTTTTTTAAGTTAATTGTATTTCAGATTAACTGTGAAAATTATTTTTGACAAATTTTATAAATAACACAATAACTTCGAAGAGAAGAATCCTTCTATTGAGTTTTTCTATTTAAGTGCACGCAGATAAATATTGGTATATTCACATGAAATAAGGAAGAAAAATAATAGAAAGTGGATGATATCCCAGAGCCAACATAAAAGATTGTACCCTTAAGACCTGCATGGGGTAGTTGAAAAGGCATTCAAAGAACAAAAATGACAATAAATGAGTAAAGCATCGGCCAGGCTCCATGATGTTAATCGCCATTGCAGTCTCCGGCTGGTTTCTCTATTTGTAGAAAGAGTAGGATTTCTGCTTCATCATTAGATTAAATCCTCATTATCATTTAGGTCTTGGTGAAGTTTCTTAACAAAAAGAGTTTTAGAGTTTAGAACTAGATCATTAATGGTTCAATCAAATGGGTAGTAGCAAAGCGATCCCTTCGTAGAATTTCGTTTAGTTTTATCACAGTATATAAAATTATCAAAGCCAACTCCTCGAAATTTTAATGCATTATCAAATTTCAGTGAGGTTGTGCTGTTCTCTCGAAAAAAAAGACATCTTGGTTTTGCTTTATGACTGTCCAACTCTTCCAGATATTTGCCTTAATAAAACTGCGACACATCCCGGGTTTTGGTTTATGACTTGCAAGCAACAAGGAGACCTAAAAAAGCCATCGCATCTGCTATTCTATCTGCCAGTTAGGTCCTCTAATAGTCCTTGACCAATGACAAAGACATGGCATTTCGGTAACTAGAGATACTGCAGGTCCTAATTTTCAACAGTAGAAAAATTTTCTAACATAAAGAAGCCTGTTTCTGGTTTACAAACTACTAGAAAAATGTTCTTTTGAGATGAATTGAAAATATATATTTTGTTTGGCTAGGCATCCTAAAATGTGGTGCCGGTCAATCTGAAAGAACAATGCTTCAGTGGAGCCTAATATTCAGAATGCTGTAACAAAGCGAAGAAACCCTTTTCAACTGATTGATTTACATCGTCCTTCAAAGGGACCAAGCCACTTTGGTCAAAATTTTCTGGGCATTAAGGAAATTCTAGGTCCTATTTTGGTATCATGTCATCTACAACATTTTGCTATTCAACGTTATGGATTTGCAGCATACAACAACACCTGTTTTCACCTAAAAAAGTCAACTTTGCAAACAAAGCAAAAACTCAAAGCTGACTACATACAATTTATCAAAGGGATTTTTATTTCCATAAAACTAACTGTGATTTAAAGACTAATTGTTTGCATGAACTGAGTTCTATTACCTTTGCAACATCACTATAGACATAGATAGTATAACTTCAATTGCAATGATAAGGTGCTGCTGATACTAACCTGCAGAGGTTGTAGCTTCTAAGAAAACAGTGAGGATGGCTTAAAAAAAACCGAAGGATAAGATTAAAAAAACATCGATAAGTTTACCAAATATGTAATAAAACAAACTTGATACCAATGCAAAACCATAGCTCTTGCCCTCAAATTTGCTCCTTCGCTACTATCAGATTTTCAGTTGTTCTAAACTCTGTAACATCTTGAATTCTTGTAAGTTCTTTGCTGTTGTGCTTGTAGCTTCCTCTACTTGAGCAGGCAATTTGTTAGGCAAAGCGACAGAAGTATCTGTTGGAATGTCTTCTTTTCCAACAGATGGAATATCTTCTTGCCGGACTGGTGGAGCAGCAAATACTGGAACCACTTGCCTAATGGTGACTGGTGGAGCAATACATGCAGGAGGAGGTTGCAGCCCTTGGGTGGGGAGTGTAGACGGTGTTTGCTGAGGGAGAACCGCAGACTGTGGGGGCTGAGCAGGAACAACAGATGGCACTGGCTGAGTAGGAACTGTGGATGCTGATGGCATGGGGAGTACTGCAGATGAAGCTGGACATGGAGGTGCAGAGAAAACGGGCACTGCAGCTCTTATTGTCACCGGCGGAGCAATGCCACGGCAAGGTGTTCTAAATTGTCGGATAGGAACATAAGGAGCTGCTCCGGCTGCAGGGAATCTCTGCGGACGAGTCCCACAGCTTTCAGGTGTAGGTGCTTGCAACGATGGCAGCATAGGCTTATGATTTGCTGTTGCTGACATATATCTGTTTCGAGGAACCACCTTCGGGCAGATTAAGGGAAGGATTTTTGAGGTGGCAGCAGGGGGCTGTGGACTTGTTGGTCTAGGATTCTGAACAGGAAACTTCTTTGTAAATGGCAAAGGGGCATTGGAGGAGCTTGCCATAGCCACCTTTTCCTTTCTTCGGTAATTTAACAACGCCCGAGCTATCGTGATCTGTTCAAGCTCATCAGCATTCTCTGGCTCCGAAGAACTTGCAGTTTCTTTCGCCACTGGAAATAAAAGATGTTATTCAGTTTAGGTACAAAGATTCTAATCAAGTATTTCCTTAATCAAACAAGAAACAGCACCTAACCTTTTACCAACAATTTATCCACAATAAACCTGAAACATGAACTCACATTGTTTCAGAGATGTCCAAGCTGCCATAGCTGCATTCTTTTCTGCTTGTTTCTTGTTCTTAGCAGGTTCCCCTGTGAATGTGATTCCTGCCAGTTCAACTGTTCCTGTAAAAACAGGCAGGTGTCCAAGGCCTGATCTAAATGTCGTATACTGTGGCAATGGAGCTCCAACTCTTTGCGAAATTTCTTGTAAAAGGTTTTTATAAACACCTGTCTCATCCTAACAAAATGAAGCCTCATCAGTATCAACCTAACAAAGCTATCTACACATGAAGGACATTCAAGAAATTTTAGATATAAATAATAGCAAATTCATCCAGAATCTATCATTCTTTCAAATTTGAAAGTTTATTATAACAAAGGTACTACATCAATGAACTGGATGTGAATAAAGACAATTTATCACGGCTGCAAAGCTTCTTTTCATGTACTAACACACACCAAGTTTGTCGACAGATTATACATGGTGAATGCACGAGACAAACACACTGTTAAGCTTACAAACTAGTTCTAACAGGATGTGAAAAATTGAAGTGTATATTACTCGCAACCTATCTAGGATGGAAACAAGAAATGAGTAAGCAACCCAAACAGTCACAACATGACCAAACATGTAGCAGCTATTAACATGAGTATCAACCACTATCACGAATATTGTATGAGATGATTATCTGAAATGTCTCTTATACTTATAGTTCTACATAATCACACATTAAGTCTGTGCCCCGATTTTAAATGGCTTGATCATATTTATATACTTTTCTTTCCTTTGAGGTGATATTTTAAGGAAAGAAAACTGCAATTAATGAACAATTTTTTTCCTGAATTCAGTAAAAGTAATGCATTAAAAACCGGAAAAAAAAATCTTAAAACAGTAACCAGACTCTAAATAGAATTTATATTATAAAATATAAATGCATCAAAATCTAAGTCTCAATAAGGCTGAGGGCCTGAGTCTGATTGTATTAAAGTATTAACACGACTTGGAGACGATAACTTTGAAAATTAAAATATCTAAATCCCAAAGCTAGATTATGGTTAGAAATAATATCTTAAGAGGTGATATCTTTGGTTTTTGGAAGATTCAAATTACTCATTTGGCTAAAACAAAACTAACTGTTTGTCTTACTGTTAGACAAGCAAAGCAGATGACATCCTTACAAGGAAACCTTGATATCCCAATCCCAAACCAACCCGAACCTCCCATTTCCTATTCTCCACAATAAACCCGAAAGACCACATTTCACTAACGAAGAAATTAGATTTGACATGAGGAAATCTTCACAACATTTGCATCTCACATTTATTAATTTTTGTTGGGGTGGCACCGGCAAATGCTCGCACAACTAGTTGCATTAATTAAAATCTGTACGAAAATTAAGACACCCCAATTAATTTTAAAATTATTTTTTAAAAAAAAAAAACCTAATTTTTGCCTTCTCTCCCCTTTTTTCCTCAGTCAGTCAACTTAGATAGCCTGACAGAGAACATTTTTATGACCGAAATGCCCCTGATTATGGGCTTAATTGCACCAATAAAACCCAGATTATCAAAGTACAGCTGTTTCTCAAAATACGAGAAAATAAATAAATAAATATCACATATTTAATTAACTAAGGCATTCAATGTTACAACACGGAAAGTTTCCAAGTTCCCATTGTTATTTTCCTTTGGGAATTAATTAAAATTTCGCTCTCATCACCTAAAAAAGTCAAGAAAATCCTGCTGCCTTCTATTAGTTCACTAACCCTTGAAGGGCATTCCAGTAATTTCTCACGCCCAACAACCACCTGAACTGAATCTCCGGCGATCACAGCGACTGCGCTGGTTAATACCGATCACTCCACATGGCTCAACTTAGCCAAAAAAAAAGGAGCTTTCTTTTTATTAAAAAAAAAAAAAAGAAAAGAAGACCCAAAATTGAGCCTTAGAAGATGACGTCTACATTAGCAATAGCTTTAAGAAACTTACTAGGATTCTGGCGGCGAGAGAGTGAGAA
>JBBYHO010035436.1:0-11033 GCA_038382025.1 Adansonia gregorii
TACCTCCTATTTTCATACCTAAAGATTAAGCACAGACTCTTAGGGCCACATTCGATCTTGTCCTTGACCCTACATCCTAAAAACATGCTTAAAACCTCCTTCCAGTAAAGCCCAACTTAAAGATAAGGAGCCAAGGTTCTTTTTAAACTATTATCCTTAATCTAAATTTAGAACAGTCCACTTAGACTGCCAAAAACATCTTTTAAAGCATTATTGACCAAAGAAACCCCTCATACTTGTCAATAAACTCAATACAACAAAAGTCCCCAATCACAAGCCATTTAAACTTAGATCACCCCTGCAATGATGAGCCATCCACACCTTTAATAGATAACTTTTGTATTCAAAATCTTTGAAATCTGGAACAAGGTTGGTTAATCCCAAAGTAAGAGATCACCTTATCAAACCCGTTGAAGAGCAAACAACTGGAAAAGGCCAAAATCAATCATCGATTAGAGTTTAAAATCATCATTCTTGCATCATCTTAAGCATGCATTTGCATCCTCATGCATTATACAACTTGTAACAACCTTCAAATACTAGCTTCTGCATATAAAAGTCAAATTGACGAGAAACTTAAGGTATAATTTCTTATTTTCAAAAAACCTTGAAAAGCCCTATGTAAATATTTTTGACCTTACAAGCTCTTTGAAAATCATCTAAGGGAGGTATCAAAGCTAATTTTTTTTAGCCCTCCAAGAGCAGCATGCATACATACCTTAGTCTTTAAAATGCAGGATGATTTTTTTCCTACTTCAATCCATAAAAGCTAGATGCTTGTCAAGTCAAAGCCTATACAAGTTGGTAGCACCTGTCTAAGGGGTCAAACCCAAGAAACAACCTACCTCAATCCATAAAGAGCTAGGTATTTATCAAGTTAACGCCCACAGAAGCTGGAGGTGTCTGTCTAAAATGTTAAACCCAAGAAACAACCTACCTCAGTCAATAAAGAGCTAAATGTTTATCGAGTCAAAGCTTAAAAAAGCTATGGTGCCTATTTAGGGCGTCAAACTTAGGAAAAAACCTATCTCAATCAACAAAGAACTAGATGCCTATAGAGTTAAAGTTCATACAAGCTAGTGGCACCTATTTGGGGGTCAAACCCAGGAAACAACCTACCTCAGTCAACAAAGAGCTAGAAGCCTATCGAGTCAAAGCCCACACTAGCTAATGGCACCTGTTTGGGAGTAAAACCCTAGAAACAACCTACCTTAGTCCCCAAAAAACTGGATGCCTATTGAGTCAAAGCCCACACAAGCTAGTGGTGCTTGTTTGGAAAGTCAAACCTAGGAAACAACCGACTTTAGTCTATTAAGAGCTGGATGCTTATTGAGTCAAAGCTTACACAAACTAGTAGTGGTTGTTTAAGGGGTCAGACCCAAGAAAAACCTACCTAAGTCCATAAAGAGCTAGACGCTTATCGAGTCAAAGCCTACACAAGCTGGTGGTGCCTTTCCAGGAGGTCAAACCCAGGATAAAACCAACCTTAGTGCACAAAGTGTTGAACGCCTACTAAGTTAAAGCTCATACAAACTGGTGGCACTTATCTGGGGATCAAACCTAAGAAATAACCTCATAGAGGGGTCAAACCCTATAAAACTCACTAAAATTTTCCTTTCTATTAGAATCATTATAGATATACTCGATCTATCTCAAGATAACACTAATTAAATCTTTAGTTTTCTACAGGCACATGAAACCATCATCTTAGCCAAACAAATTCATTTTATCTAGGCTAATTTTTGGTATCCCAGGACTTAATTAAAAGATGATAAAATCAAAAAATAATAAAATAATAAAGATAACTATCGAGTGACATGTCGCTAAGCACTATCAGACAACACGATGCAAAGCCAAAAATTTTTTTTGGAAAACTTAGAAATGCCTATTGATCATATTAAAGAAAATTGTAAAAATAACGCATCAAATGACAATATTCAAGGTGTCACTAGAGTCATTCAGATGAGTACATAGGTCAATTCCCATTGTTTGGCACCAAGGTAAGGTATTCAAAGAGCCTAAGGTATGTGCAAGTTATATTGGTGCATAATATTGATGCAAGGCCTTTGCATCACCAAAAATTTAAATTTTTACATGTAGTATCGATATAAGAAGGTTTGGCATCGATACCTAAAGTGTGGTATCGATACCTACCATGTTTGTATATATAAAAACTTTGGCAGTTGCTAAAATTATGATTTTTGGCAAAATGTATTAATGCAAATCCATAGAGTATTAATCCAAGCCTCCAAGTCTCAAGATTGGAAATAATTTTTTGCTCTTAGTATTGATGCACACCTTATTGCATTGATAATGCGTAAAAATTGCCTTGTGTATCCATACAAAATGTTTTTGTATCGATACACCAAGGTATTTTTGCCCAGTTTAAGCACTTTTCAACCTTTGAAAATCTGATTCAAAATGATTTTTGCTCCAAAAATAATCATAATTCATACCAGGCCTTAGATATGGGCTCACGATTGAATTTAAATAAATTTTTAAAGCCCAAATAGCTAATGACAAAGGACGTTCTCATGAGATATATGGTTTGTCAAAATGCATGTTTGACTTTTCTCTAGTTACAGGCTATTTCAACCTTTCTACACCATCACTTTGCACGGCAAAACCAATGAAAACAAGACTAGCTAAACATAATATCTAGAATTGTCCCCCTTGTACATGCATGAAAGATCAAAGATGCCCTTACTTTATCTTTTAAAAGCATTGTTGAGTATTAAATTTAAATAGGGACCAAAGCTAGCTCAACAAGAGGACTCTTCTAGCTATCTTCAAAAAATAAATCCTTCAGCAATCTCTAGCCCTAAAACTCTCTAAAAAACATTGTTCCACTAACCTCCATATTTTATTCTCGTTGTTCCCTAAATCACCACCAAAAAACCTCTAAAAATCAACCTTTCACACACTTTTATCTTTGAAACACGTCGCCATCAACAATATTACCAGAAAACTTCTTCCTTTCATCCTTTTCTTGCTAAATAAATAGCAAAGAGAGGAAAAGAACTGAGCTTAAAGTCATTGTTTCAAGTAAAGTGGAAAGTTCACATTTTTTTGTATATTTTCTTTACCTTGTTCCATATATTTTCTATTTTTATCATCTCTATCATTTTAGTGAACTATTTATGATACCATGGCCATTTTAGGACTCCATGCATTAGAGTTGCCTTGGTTGTTGTGTCTTAGGATCTTTATTTTTTTATGCCTAAATGTTGCTTAGTAAGCCAAACTTCCACTCTGTCATTCTATCATCAAAAAGTCCCTTATTCATGCATTTTTTGTCATATTTCATCTATTTTCACATGCTTAACACATGCTTAAATGTTTTTCCTAACATACATTGAGTATGTTCATGCATTTTTTGGTATTTTTAAGAACTCTCATGGCACCAAAATGCTGTCTTGAAAATTTTAACATGATTTTCTTCACTTAAATATGTTCATATCACTTTCATACATCTTATTGGTCATCTCCTTGCATTTTTGTTACCTTTTCCATGTCAAAATATCATCTCAGTGTGTTTGCATGTGTAATACTTGTTTATCTTTTTGCATGTTGTATTTTATTCATGACTTGTTTGTCAAAATGCATGCTCGTTTGTTATAAAAAAATCTAGCTTTTAAAAAAAAAAACCCAAGTTAAGAATGTACCATCTTCAAATAATGGAGACCAACATAGATTTAATAATTTTAATTAAATTGGTCCTCCAATCTTAGGGACAAACTAAACTTCTAAGTCTAGATTCATGGAAATAAAACGCTATTTATTTTCATTAAAGTATTAAGCCTTGATCTTGAATCTAATACCTATTTTATTGACATGGTCAATGGGTTGTTTCATCGTCCAAACTACTCCAAGATTGTTGAATGAACTCATGATGCCCATGTATTTGGTTCTTTCTATTACAGATGTTCGGATGTTCTAGATTCAAGCCTACCCTTGGAAAAAAACTCGAAAATACTAAATAACTCTTTTATTTTTGCTCTAACAACACCATCATATGAGTTTGAAAAATTATTTTCAAGTTATAAATTATTTTTCTAGAATTTTTTGATATTTTTCCCTTAAACAGCCTCAAAATACATTTCCAACAGTGTCTTGTTCACTCTCAAATCATCCCGAATAAAAGAGTTTTGATTTTCCAAACCTTTACTATTTGGGACCTTTAGAACCAATGTGTTATGTTTTGCTGAGCTATTTTGGCTCATCAGATGATTTCTCTAAAATTTTTAAATATTTTTCCTAAAATGTTTGTGAAATTCTTTTTTTGAAAAAATATTGTTTATGATTTAACGATTCTGAATGAGATCAAAATAATTTTTTAAAGTCCATGCCTTTTCCCTCATACATGCTGTTAATGTTAAAACAGGCCTAACTCTAAAAGTTAATTCTACCTAAAAGGTGATTTTCTAAGATTTTTCAAAATTTTTAAGTATTAGTCTTCATTGAGTTACCTTTCCAATGATACCCTATTATACCCGAAAGCCTTCGGATAAACTTGAAATAAATTTAGAAAGGGAGACGGCATGATTTTGTCCCCTATTTTTAGCCTAATCTTTGGAACACCTTTATAGAGATGTCCAAATGTCTCAAAATGCATCTGAATAGTTCCCCTACCATGTCAACCCTTTAAGCTTGGATCAACAAAACATATTTTATTCAAATCTTTGATTTCCTATTTTCAAAATACCTCCTTTCTCAACTAATTATTTTCTAAAATCATCAAAAATTTTCATCTTTGGGCATGTTCCAATCCCACCACTCTAAGGAGATACTCTAACCTTGTTTTTCCACTAAAAAACTCATTTTTTCACTCTCGAATTTATTCAAAATTCCTAATATTTCCTTAAATCATTAAGCATTTCTATTCTTGAGGATACTCTAACCCTATTTTCTATTAAAAGCTTGATTTTTCTCTTTCAGATATATTTAAAATTCCTGATTATTTTTGTAACTTTATCTTTAGAGATACTCTAACCCCACCTCTCCGAGGGGATACTCCAACCCCATTGTTACATCAAAAAATAAAAAAAAATTTCCTTCTTTCGAATGCTTCAGATTGTTCTAATTAAAATCTTTTTTATCCCTCAAATTACCCCAGAATCCAAACTTATCTCTAGATTGTTATCTCGGTTATTCTTTAATAATCAAAGACAATTATGAAATACATTATGATCTTCCCTCCTTTTTACATTTTTTTGTTTATGATTATTTATTTGTGATATTATTATATTCCTTTTCGACTTACTAAAACGTTTTTTTTTATAGTAACTATCATGCACTCATATTTAAAACTTGTTTTCAAAGAAATTTACAAGGCAATGTTCTATGTTGGTATCTCTCTAGTGCCTACATGAAATATCTAAATTTTTAAATTTTATTTTGAAAGCTATTTTTTATAAAAATCCTTATGCTCTTTATACCTTCGCGGCGTATAGGTGATATAAATTTTCTTTCAAAACCTAAATTTACATTTTCCACCAAAACTTCATGCATAAAAAAAGGGATTATATCTAAATAATGACTAAATGGAACCAATTAAGCTAAAGTCGAAGTGAGATATAGTTACTGGGTATTAATTTTGAATATTATGGGGGTGTTAATCTTTCTTCATGCGTAAGCAACTCTCAAACCTAACCAATGAATCTCTCAACCTTGTAGACCTTGAACTCAATGTTTCAAGTTTTGTTACTTGGGATATTGTTTTAAATGGGTATCCGATCATGCCTAGGCCAATCTTTATGGCCTCGATAACTTTTCAAGGCTAGTTGGATGAGCTATTCATCCGACAATCTTTCCCTCTTCACATTATCATGACTAAACTGAATCATAACCAAGGGATAAATTAAAGGCTTAACCACTATCATACATTTTTAAGTAGCATGCACTAAGCCCTTCGGATTGTCTAAAGTTTTAAATGTAGGCATGTGGCAACAATAACATGAATAGGTAACCAAAATATCAATAAGTTTAAAGCTTAATGGTTACCTATCACACTTCTTTCTATGTTAAAGCTTCCAAGTGTATTGTTTTTTTCTTTATAGCTCCAACACACCTAATAGAGACTTTCACTTGCATTTTAATAGCCAAATTACTTTGGGTTCTTGAGGGTTAGTTACTAAGTCCCTTGTATTTTTTGGTACATATACTTACCCTATTTTAAATTGCTTTTTTTCATGATGTATGACCATGATATTGGCAATAGATCCATTTGATCATATTTATTTATAAATATTTTTCTAAAATGATTTTTTTCATATTCCAAGCCCTCTAGTTTTTTTCAAATCAAAATTGACTTTTTTCTAAAATACCAACTCTTAGCTTAGAATCATCAAAATCATTTTGTAAATCCTTATTTCATTTTCAAACTCCAATTTTGATTTCAATAATCAATCATTTTTAATTTCAAAAATATTTTGTATATTTTGAATTCATTTCCTCAAACTCAAATGCAAGTTTATCAAATGCATCTTGTAGTTCATCAAATGTATATAAACTTGAATTATAAGAGTTTGAGGTTATCTTAGGCTCATTAAGAGCCATGAAGCAAAGGTTCCCTAATTTGGTTTCCTCTTAAGTCATCATAATCGAGTGACTCCAAGTTGCTATACTTGCTTTCTTCTTCTTCAACAATGGGCAATCAAATTTGACATTCCTTGATTTATTGTAATTATAGCATACTACCTTATTAACTTTTTTGTTTGAGATGAATTGCCTTATTCATTTTCATGAATTTTTTGGCAAAGATGATCATCTCAACATCTTCATCGTCTCATTATCATCATCCTCTTCCTTACTCATGAAAGGCTTTAATGCAAACTCTAATTTTCTTTGGTTACTCTTTTCCATGATTCATTGTCATTTCATATGTGAGAAATGTTTCAGTAAGCTCATCTAAAGTAAAGAGGTTGAGGTTCTTTTAATTCTCCAACTATGGTCACTTTGGTTTCCCACGACTTGGTAAGGTAATTTAACATTTTCTTGACCATCTCTTTATTGGGATACACATTTTCAAAACCTCTCAAACCATTAACGATGTCCATAAATCTATTGGATATCTCCTTGATGCTCTCCTTCGATTTCATCTTGAACATCTTGTAGTCAAGAGTAAGCATGCTAATCTTAGACTTAATGACTTATTAGTCCCTTGATGTGTGACAATTGACTTGTCCCATATCTTCTTGGCATTATCATACAATGACACCCTATTAAACTTATTTATACTTAATGCATCAAAGAATATGTGCATGGCATTGAGTTGGGCCATTCATGATTATCTTCAAAACATGATAATCATTAGCATGGACAATGAACCTTATCCTCGTCTTTAATAAGTGTACTTTTCATATTGAAAAGAGGAGCCCTCATGATTAAATGTTCCTTTGGCTTATATTGAAAATATCACCACTAGTCATTTTGCTTATTTTTTTGGCAGATCTTTGCTTAAGGATGTTAATCCTATAAGAATGAGGCACAAGCTCTGATACTAATTGCTAACACTTGTAGTGGTTAATGAAATCAAGAGAGGGGTGAAGTGATTTTTCAAAATCTTTTACAAATTAAAATTTTGATAAATAAAAATAAGAAATCTAAATAATAAACTATGAAGATGCAAGTTAGTGAATAACAATAATCAGCTAAAGAATAGGGAAAATATAAGTAAACATAATGATTTAGAGGGGTTCAGCCTCAATTTCGTATGTCCGCTACCTTTGCCTCATTTACCATGGATTTTTCTAATTCCCTAACCAGATTGTTTTACCTTTCAAGGATAATGTATAACCTTTACAACTTTCTATCTTTTTCTTAAGGCTAAGATAGAACTTCTACCCTCTGTATCTTTTATGGCTAAGATAAAATCCTTCTTTACTTTTCAATTGGCTAAGTTGGAACCTCTCCTTTTCACAAAGATTTTCTATAAACAAATAAAACCTTTAAAGGTAAGTGTTTATAAGAGTTTAGGCACAGAAGAAATAAGTATCTACAGATGCAAAATGAAGAATATAAAGATAAGAAGAATTAATCCTATGCAATTGTAAACTACTTAGAAGAAAATGTGTAAAAAATGTAAAATATAACTTTAAGCTCAATCTCTTGGAACATCATCTTGTTAGAGGTATTGGAAAGGCTTATTTATAGCCTTGATCATGGATATGGCAATTGAGAATGTTTGGTAAAGAAACATAGCCATCGTAAGCTTCATTGGAATGATTCTCGTTCATTCTCACCCAGATGTATCACTACATAAGTTGCTGCATTAATACATTACAAAATATGACTATTAGAAAAGCCACGTATCAATACAACTTACATGTGTATCAATTCAAACCAAGATGTATTGATACATTCCAAAGCCATATATACATTCAAGGGTTTCATGAAAGTTTAGCCACTATTAAGCATTGTATCAATACAACACCTAGTGTATCAATACATTCAAATAAAAATCATTTTTAAAGGGTTTTATCATGACTTTAAAACATATAAAACTTATCGTAAAAATATTTTACACAAGTGTATACATTAGGAACACATTTTTGTGTTATTTGAGGAGTTAAAAACATTTTGGTATGTTTCTAAGGTATTTTCAAAATTAAGTTCAAGGAAAAATACTATCCTAAAAATGTTTAACTACAAGGTAACTAAAAGGTAACTAAGCTTAAGTTTTAGTTATATAAAAACTACGATTAATTCAAAGCTAATATAGATAACAACTTATCTAATACGATTTAGGGTCATATGGTTTAGGGTATAATCAGTTAAAGTTGTTTGAATATTTAGTTATGGTCATCAGCACATTCAATTATGAGCATATGTACATTCAATTATTGTCACATATACATAAGACATCATAAGTTTAAAGTATATGTAATTGAATTGTACTTTTTTCCTAATTTGTTTCACATATGTACTATAGTTATAGCTATCTATACATTTAGTACTATGCATATGTACATTCATTTTTGCTTATATGCACATTCAGTTAGAGTCACATAATATATATTATGTATAATATATAACACATATTATGTATAATTCAGTCTTTTAATATATATAATATATATATATTAAATCTTAAATTATTTAAAATTTAAAAATAAAAAAAATTTATATGAAATCCTAAATTACTATTTGAAAATAATAAAAATATCAAATTATTAAAAATTTAGGATTTATTATAAAATAATCACAAATTATTTTTAAATATTTATTTTTTCAAATAATAATTCATGATTTATTATAAAATATTTTTTATTATTTTAAATAATAATTTAGGAATAAATAAATTTTTTATTTTTTATTTTTTAATAGCAATTCCAAATTTAATATAAAATATATTTTATTTTTATTCTTAAATAGTAATTCAAGATTTAATATAAAATATTTTTAATTTTTATTATTTTAAATAGTAATTTTAGATTTAATATAAAATATTTTAATTTTTGTTATTTTTAAATAATATTGTTAATATATATAATTTATATATAATATATATTTGGAGTTACCTGCTTTAGTAAAAGAATCGACCCCTATATAACATATAATATATATTATATTATATATTATAATAAATTATATATTTAAAATGTAAAAGGTCGATTCTCTTACTAACGGTACCAACCCTGTAAATATTTGCTATTTGGGATACTATTGGACAAAATAAAAGCAAATTCGTTGTTGCCATTTAGTTAGTGTGCCTATAAAAATTATATTTAGTTAGTTAGTGTTGGAGAAAAAAAAGAAAGGTATTTGCTTTTTAGCCATTCATTAGTTTTCGCTTTGCTTTTGCCTAATTTGAGCATTTGAATCTTGTTTTCGATTTGGGATTTTGTTAAATGGAAATTAATGATATTTATTTCTTGCAAATGAATAAATTTTACCATGTTTTTGGGTTGAACAGTGAGTTTGGGAGATGGAAAAGATGAATGAAGAAGAGAGTAAAAATTTTCAGTTTTTCATTAAGGGTGTTTTGGTCTTTACAATGTCTTGCTTGCTAATTTTTTAGATTTTCATTTCTTTTTCTTAATTATTTCCTATTACCTTTTTTTCATAATTTAAAGTCTATTTCCATTTTTTAATTTTTTCATAAAAAGATGTACTCACCAAACAAAAAACCAACAACGTTCCACTGCATCCTTCATCCTTCTCTCGTCAATGCCTTCTTCCATGGCCAGTTTTCTCTAAAACCTTAAATGCAACATTTTTGTCAATTACCACATCCATGCTGTCCACAATTCCGTTGTAATTAGCGATTGGTCAGCCCATGGCTAGACCATCGTCATCGTCCTCCAGCCTGACGATGATGACTCTTATGGAAGTAACGGAAGAGCTGTACAGACTAGTGGAGGAGGAAGGCATTTGGTGTTATTGATGATAAGTTCATGGCTTAAGGAAACAACTAAATTTGGTGGAGGCCATGGCAGCTATCGGCAGCCTCGTTGAGGTTTTTAGAGCAAGCGAAGCTACCACCACGATGGAGCTTGAAATTAAGCTTGAAAAGGCTTCTGATTCTCTTAGAGTGAGCCTTTTTTTTTTTAATTATGGAAGAATGCTTTTCTTTTTGAAGTTAGTGACCTTGTATTCTTTCGTTGATAACATAAATTGTATCGTGAACTTAGTGAAACACAAAAACATAACTTACCTTTGCTCGTTTGAATAACTTAAGTTTATTAAATTTATCATAACTTTATTACGAAAAAAGTCTACTTTCATCACCTGTGCATTGGCCCGTGTGATACCTAAGCTCTTGTCTTTTTTGTGACACTTAACCTCTTATACTTTGGTCATTATGACAAAGAAAGGCATAGCAGTTAAATTTTCACCCACTTGATTTTTTATATCAAAAATACCTTTTTCTTCTTTTTCCCTATTCCTTTCTCATGTTCTAAAACCCTAAAAAATTAAAACTGCGGCAATTTTAAACCATGGCAATCTGCTTCAGTTATTTAGCCTGATGATAACATGGTATTGGAGGAAAGGATTGTGGTGGCATGGTAAATCTACGAAGATGATTTGTC
>JBBYHO010035518.1:0-11026 GCA_038382025.1 Adansonia gregorii
CTTGTTTAACCAAGATTCTAGATCCGAAAGAACTTAATTTTCCCTAAGATGTTTTGCTAACCTTAAGGAAAATGCTAAGTCCATGCTAATCTTCGTTGGTTGAGGTTAACATGCTTGGCTTGGGGGGTTTTGAAAATAAGTTTTTGACAACCATCAAACATGCATTTTGACAAGAAGAAAACAACAAACATACAAGGGGATGGCACATAACATGAATGGGGATGCTAACTTTACCAACGGTTTAGACAAAAAAAGTCTTATGCATTATGACAAGAAAATGTCATGGATGCTGAAATGACAATGATTCATGCAAGCTAATGTGTAGGTTTGCTTGAAATGTGTTAAGTTAATGATTCATACATGGATTAAAGATAACAAGGTGTATGGATATGGCATGAAATGCATCAGCAAGAAATATCAAACTAATGAGGATGAAATGAGGCTTTTTGCACATCAAAAGGGCATTAAGACAGCCAAATCTTAAACTACTGCAACTAAAAGCCACAATAATGCATGATAATCCTAAGAGGGTGATGAAAACATGGATAGCTCACTACAATGATGAAGGTGCTGAAAAACAAAAAATAAAAATGATAAAGGGAGAAGTTATACCAACAAAACTTCACTTTTTGGCCAAATAATTGGAGCAGTAAAGATAGCATTAATTTCCTTTTTTTTCTTCTTGTTAATAAGCAAGAAAAAGAGAAAAATAATGAGATTTTGGTTATGGGATGGATGAGGGTGATTTTTAGAATGTGTAATGGTTGGGAAGTGTGTTTTGGAGCTGTTTTTGGGTGCTGAATAAAAAGCTACGGGATTTGGTTTTTTTTAATGTGTGAATGTGTTTTAGAAGTGAAAATGAGCTAGAATCTAATCCTTTTAGTTGAGATAGAAGTGGTCCATTTATACCAACATTCAAGAGCTAATTTGGAGGTGTTTTTGGCCATTTCTCCAGGGGACAAAGTGATGTCCTCATGATGGCTATAGGGTGGCTGTAGGGAGCAACTTGCTGCCAATGTGATGGGCATAGGGTGGCTGGTTTAAATGCTGAAATGATTTTCCAGCAAATAGGGTGGCTGATGGTGATCTTGGTCAATCGACTAGGGAATAGGGTGATCATGTGATATTGACCTTTTTGATCCAATTTAGACTTTAAAAAAATGTTTTGGTTAATTCAAAAGCCTAAATTCATAATTTCATATGTGTTTTAATCTTTCTTGATGCAAAGAAATGAGTTAAAATCAAGTTTTGGACCAATGGTGGACGACTAAAAAATGCCCAGACTGTAAAACTGACCTACATGTATCGATGCATTGCATAATGTATCGATACATTTGGTCTAAAAACCTTAATGGGATCGATACAATGAACATTGTATCGATGTTATGAACCACTATATCAATACATGTTGATATGTATCGATTTGGTCTTGGAATGGCCTAGTATCGATACATGAGGGCCTGTATCAAATACTGAGGCCCATGTATCAATACATCTACATGTTGTATCGATACAAATGGGGATATTTCAAATTTTTGGATCGGTAAAGCATTGTATCAATACATGAGAACCATGTATTGATACATTTAAGTAAAATTGTAAATTTTCTCATATCTTGTCCCTGGACACCTCAAACTATGTCATTTGATGCCATATCTTTACATTTACCTTTGATATAATCCCTAGGCCTTCTTGACCTCCTTAAAATCGCCTGGCGATCATTTCCCCCCTCACGTGCATGCTTCAGATTGCCATAAATTAGCCCGGACAAAATAAAGTGTCTACAATCTCAAAGTGTTTTTTATATCAATGAAAATAGAAAATCAACTTTTTATCCTAAAAAATTAACTAGGATTAAAAATCAAGATTTTTAGACTAGTTTACTAGCATTTACACAAAACATCTACTTCTGTACGAAGCTGTTTTCTTCTTACTTTGGTGTAATAAGTGTAGGAATTGTTCCCAGATCACTTCAAATCTAAACTTGTTGGCTACATATCTTTCGTTTGAGGCTTTAGAAGTCTTTTGGCTTACACTGGTGAACCATCAGACCTTGAAAAGGTTGCAATAGATATCTGTGTGGATCATCATTAAAGGTAGAACATTCAGACTGCTTTTGGCCTCAAGAAAATATCATAGTAATCAAGCTATGATGCGTTCATGCAAGGATCGACATGCTTAGAGAAACAAGTCCTTAAGTAAGTATGATTTCCATTAGATCAATGTTCTAAATTATAACCAGATCACATGTATATCTCTTTCTAAGACCCTAAGAAAATCCTGGTACTTTTTTTGTTTACTTTCCACTATGATTATTTAATTCTAACTACATTTTTATGCCTATATAGATATGCATGAGGCTAGAATTTCCTTTTAATTGTCATAACATAGCCTCCAAGTATAAGAGGCGTGCTCAACTTAAAATGCTTCTCGATTAAGGATTTTATGGCATGATAGGGTGAAAAATGAGTATTACTCGTTATTTGAAAAGGAAAAGGTCATTGGACGCCTCGTACATCCGAATAACCTTTGAAGGCAACATAAAATGGCCATAAACTTTAAGTCCCCATAAATTATTTGGGCTAAGTATAATCAGACACCTATTAAAACTAGTATTTGAGGTTATGAAACTCACATTCGATTTTATGATTTGCACATTTTAGAGTTTATTAGAAGGGTCCATGAGTCAATTACACATGGGACAGGATTGGCACCCACGACACCCTAAATAGTAACATCTAGCCATATAGTATCTTGGTCTTAGTTTTATCAATTTTAATTTGTTATTATTTATATATAATCCCTTTTCTATAATACATAAATTTTGAAAATAATAGATCTAGCTTTTCTTGTAAGAAAAGTTTGAATACCACTACATAACTCGGAGAAGTGGTGAAATGTAAATATTTTTTAATTTCCTTCGAAAAGGGCGTTCTGTATCCAACTTTGAAAAAGTGTCGACACAAAAAATTACCTCGATAATTTTAAAAAATTCAATTATAGACTTGAATGCAAAAAGAAATCACTAAGAAGGTAAATTTGTTAGTAAGACATAAGGAATATATTAAATATTGTGGAGGAATAAAACACAAACAAAGGAGGAAGGAAGATTGAAATATATCTTATAATTGTCCTCAATTATCTAAAAATAACCAATTAACAATTTTGAGACACGTTTGGACTCATTGGTCATTTAAAGCATGAAAACTAAAATTTTGGTTGAAAATTTTGGTGTAACCTAAGGGAGAGAAAACATGATTTTTTGATGAAATTTTAAAAATCAAGGTTGAAAAATCCATGTGATTGAGAAATTAGGTAATATTTGGAAAACGACATATTTTTGGGTATTTTTTATAAAAAGGTGGTTTTTAAGATTTAAAACTGATAATTTGAATAAAAAACACAATTAAATATTTTAAAAGTGTTTGACCTTGATCCGAGCCTAGTGGGACTCATACGTGACTCAAAACTTTATTAGGATATTAATCAGACTTCTTTTGAGGCATTCGAATCCCTTAAAAGGGGGATTTGGGAAAAAATCAATTAATTTTACTTAAAGTTGAAAATAGAGAATAGCATCCCACTATCTGCCTTCCCAAATTTATTCCAAATTCATTCAAGGGATTCGAGTGTGAAAAACCTTTGAAAAGGTAACTTAACAAGGATTAATATAAAAATATTCAAAAAATTCTCAAAAATCACCTTTTAAGAAAAATAATTTTTAAATCCAAACTTGATTCAGCATTGATAGCTTATGTAGGAAAAAAGTGCAATAACTTTGAAAAACCATCCAGACTCATTTATAATCATTAAATAGCAAGCGATACCTCTTCGAAAATGACTTCCATGAAAATTATAGGAAAAATATTTAAAAATTCTAAAAAAATCATCTCATGGTTTAAAATTGCCCAAACAAAATGCTAATCACTAATTCTAAAGGTTTCAAATAGTGAAATTTTGAAAAATCATAATTCTCTTATCTGAGCACATCTAAGGGTGAACAAGATACCTTTAAAAATTTAATTCGATGCCTTAAGAAAATACTAGGAGGGTTTGTCTAGAGTTCCAAAACAATTTTTAAAGTAAGGATCATAGTGCTACCAGTGCTGAAACAAAGTTGTTTCATGTATTTGACTATCCTAGGCTCGCATTACAGTCTTGACATGCAAATGTCCGCCATTAATGGTCCATATTAGTGGAATTTCTGATCCATTCGAAGTCGTTACGTAATATGGGCAAGGAAATGATCCGATATCCATGCCCTTGAAGTCATAACACAAAAAAAAATAACTCACCCCAAAGCATTCAATGAAACACTTGGGAAAAACAAAGATTTTTAGGGTTGTAAAATAAACTTTATTTTATCTATTTAGTCCTTAAATCCAAACACAAAAGCTTGATTTTTCTCTATAATTAATGAATACGAAATCATTAGGCGAACATTAATCTCACTTATTTAAACTAATGCTAGCCTAAGACGGGGAGTTTTTGCAATACAGATTTTAGCATAAACCAAGTACACAAAGGGGATATTTTTAATAAAAATATAGTAAACTAAAGTCATAGCAAAGGCATCAAACTTGAACAAAGCATAAAAAACATCATCTAGATAACATTTTTATTAAAGTAAACATGCTAAAATGCAAAGGATGGCATAAATAATGCATGGACATGCCAAAAACATGGCATAAAATGGAGAAATCATATTCAAGTCATGACATATATGCTGAAAAATAATTATTACAGCAACAAAACATATTTTTACCATCAAAGCATCACAAAAGCATCATCTAAACAACATGAACTCAATATACCATCAACCAAGCTCGAAGATACATGCATTCCTACGAGGGTCATGGCTTCATGAATATTGGTTGGCTAAAATAACATGAAATGTGTTTAAATGCAAGTAAATAATGAGAAAAAGGGAAAAATATCCAACAAAGCTTGCAAAACTCTTTTCTTTTCTTTGTCAAATTAAACATGTGATTTTTACCTTCCCATGGTTTTTGTTTTTTTTTTCTTTTGGCTCACTTTTCTTTACTTGCTATAGATAAGCACAAAGTACTAAACATGAGCTCTACGGTGCTACTATAGATGGAAAGGAGTTTGATAAGGAAGGTAAGTGGGAAATGAGGGTTTTGAGAGGATTTTGGGGGCTACTAAAGGGAGCTACGAAAATAGTAAAAAAATAAAGTGAGGTTGTGGTTTACTGTTGAAGGCTATGTGTGTGTTAAGCCAAAGTTGGCTTTTTATAAACAAGTGAATAGACATTCTTTAGAGCACAAAATGAGGTCATTTAAAGCTATCCACATGTATCCAAGTGCAGATGCGGGTACCAGTCTTAACATTCTTCATTGTCATTTGCTGTAACAGCCAAGGTGGTGCAACAAATTATTTTATGAAGTCTGTAGGTGAAGAAAAACCAATTTAAACCTTGAACAAACTAGATTTTTCCATTAGATTGTCTTACTTTATAGCCACTTAGACCTCAAAAATTAATTAAACCTAATCTTGAAATCGAAAGGTAAGGCCTGATATGAATTTGAGTGATTTATGGAGCCAAAAACATGACCAAACTTGAATATTGAGTCACTGTTGCAATTAGAAAAAAATATAATGACTCAAGCAAAGTGACCATATGGACTGATACAATGTTACTGTATCCATGCATTTAGCCTTTTTTGCCCAAACGTATCGAGATATATATATATATATGGAAATATATCAATACATTGGGCATTATTGCCCATATGTATCAATAACTTATCGATACTTTTTGCCCATAATCCTTATTCCACTATTGTTATGCCCTGTATCGATCCATTTGCCTAATGTATCGATATTTCAAACAAATGTATTAATGCAATGACACTTAGTATCGATACAACATTTTTCTCGAAATTGGGTGATGTAGTAACCATGTATCGATACAATCAATTAAAAAAGTAAACTTTGCTTACCTTTGGCTTCCCAAACACGTTACCTAAGCTTGGATGATGAGTGATAGGTCCATCTTTGCCCGTTTGTCTGATTGATGCCCGTGATGCTTGTGTGTAAGCCAACAAAATTAAGTATCTAAATGGTCTTTTTTTTTGGGTTGTTAGGCAAAACTTTTGATGGCTTCATCTGATCCTTTGTTGTCATAAGGAAGTGTTGTCTAGATATGTTCAAAGGCCAAACAGATAGCCCAGCCCAACTAGGCTCGATTGGGCTCAAGCTGGAGCCCTAATGTTATTACTTTCGACCAGCCTAACTCGACTCAAAACAATAATATTTCATTAAAATTATATATTTTTATTTCAATTTAATTATAAAATATATAAATATTAAAATAAAAATATTTTTTAATAAGGATAAATAGTAATCCGAGCTCACAACCCAAGCCAAAAATGAGCCTTGATATAAATTTAAATTTTTTTTACCATCTAGTGCTGCGATTTTGGTGTCATTTCCTCCCTTGTGTTCTTTTTGGAGACATGTTTAGCACAACTTAGCCTTTGTGCATGGTCATATCTCTTTTTAAGGCTTGTACGTGCTTTTTGTGTTTGGCCACATCTTTAGTCACATCTCTCTTAAAACTCATATGTGCCACTCGCTCCTTTGTAAGTGAGCATTTCCTGCTAAATTTTAGTTGCTATCATGATATTAATAGACTTACTCCTTCCTATCTTTTGGGACATGTAAAAATCTCCTAGTGGCTTCGATTGAGTCTTTGCTAATATGAAGAGATGTAATGTCAAGCCTTAAGCAAATAAGGTCAATTCCCTGTTGATATTGGAGACGTTGTCACCTTACTGTGTACTATTTTCGTTGGTTGCCAGATATAATGTGCCAGGCTTATGATTTCTATCTTGGCCTAATTCTTTGTACGGCACAATAGTGCCTAACTTTTCCTTAAAACGAGGGAGCCTTGATTTGCACTTTACGTCTTAACATATATAAGACACTTGCGTTACTTGATATCTTTCTTTGATATGAAAAAGTTGCTTCAATTCATATCTTTTACATGAAGGTGTTGTCCTTGGTCGAGCTATTGTGACTTTGTCTTTATCCTAACTAGTCACGTGCAAAGGAAAGCTAATGGAATTTGATAGGAAAACATCTCCCTTTTGGAGCGTAGAAGAAGCATGTGTTTAATCTCCTTTGCTTGAACTATGAAAACTATGAAAAGAGTTTTTGTAAATTTTAGCTTGAACTACTAGATGTATACATCATCGGTTTACTTTCTCCAAAGTTAAGCTTAAGCTACTAGATGTATACATCATAATATGTTTTGCAGAAAATGTAAATCCACAAATGGTAGAGTGTATATATATATATATATATTAATCATTCGATCTTGAATTAGAAAAATATAAAAAAGTTGTCCATATTTAAGAAAATATGATTTTTTAAAAATAATTGAAATTTTGAATGCTTGTTTTATGGCATGAAATCATACCCCACAGTTTCCAAGTAATTGGGTTATTTATTTGTTTTTAATTTTTGCTTCCTCATTTCATATTTTGTTATTTCTTCATGTAAAGGAATAAGATCGATTCTCCTCAAGAAGAACCATTTCATAGCAACTGTTATGCACCCCGCACTTTCATGTAGAGCAATTTTATTTATTTGTATATAATTATAAAACAATCATCAAGCAAATAATTACTATTCAAATTTATAAACATGATCCCTAACAAAGAAAAATGATCTAGCTGCTAGAGCTTATATTTTCATAACTACATGAAACTAAGGTCACGGAATGTCTTTCAACCTTCCAGACAAACTGATGTTATTTGAGAGTAATTAATTTTCTTCAAAGATATGCATATACATGACCAAATATAATTCCATTGTTTATGTGTTCTCTTTCGAAAGTGTTTTATGCTAGAGTTCACACTTGTGCGCTGCATCAATTGAGCTTCGATAAAAGATATGACAAATCAAATTATCACACAGGTAGAAGCAGATTATGAAATAGAAAAAGCTGCTAGATCTAACTCCTTGTTGAACAACATACTACATAAATTTTACCATAGGGCATGTCCTACTAATAGAAAATTTTTAGCGTAGTTGATATCTCAGCTTTCTTGAACCTCCTTTGAAGGCTACGAATTGATGCCATCGAGGTAGTCCTCTAATTAAAACCAAAAAAGTAGAACTCATTGTGTCGGCAAAACCGGTCAAGGAATATTAGATGGTAATCAACACTACGCAAAATTCCTATTTAGGAGGATATATGGTATATACAACAAAAAAAGTCCATGTAAACTAACAATTATAAATGGAACATAAAAAAGGTTCAATGAGATACAACCAAGAAGCTAAGAAAACGAAGTAACTTCTTTTATTCATATTTTCAGGTCACATTGACTTAAAGTCACTAACTATCAAGCAATGTCACATAATTCCATGGAATTTATACATCAAGCACATATAATCGTTGATGAAAATTTTAACCGAGTTGAACTCATCTAGAGAAAAGAAAAAGAACTTGGATTGTAAGTTTGCAGCTTTTAAATGCCAGAACTCTAGCTATACAGGAAGCTTAAATCACATCCTTAAAAACTAAATAGCGATTAAGTTGTGAGTATTGGCAATACAAGCTATAAAAGACAAAATTATAAGGTTTTTCATGGAGCTAGATCATTTATTTATTATTAAGAAATATGGATTGGCATAAATATAAATCATAGATCATTTATCCGTACAAAACTTCAACCTAACATAAGATATTGATTATAAAAGTAAAGCACAAAAAACCAACACCAAAAAGAAATTTCAAATGGCGATTATCATTGTCTTGATATTTTCCATAATAACACCCTTAATTCCTAAAAATGAATCCAAGAAATATTGCATAGTATAACCAATACGCAAGAGACTTACTCCAATCCTGCATCAACTGGAGTGGGCATGCTGTTGCTTGATGTGTTAATATCCATATCTTGATGAAGCAAATGCATTAGGATTGTTAAATATCCGATATGTTGCTTGTTCCACGTCGTTAACCTGTAAAATGTACGTGCACCACGATTATGAGTTTCAAAGCATAAGAAAACAAATTATGAAACCAAAATTTCTAGTTCTTGAAAAGAAATGAAATGTTATAAAGACTTTACCAATGCCTTCAATGCTATTTGAGCAATTTCTTCATGAAAACCAAATGAAATAAAAGCATCAATTGCTGGTTGGTCGATAGATGGCTCAGCACCTTATGCATTATGGGAGACATAAGTATCTATATCTGGATATATTACTACTACACATGGCTCAACACCTTATGCATTATGGGAGACATAAGTATCTACATCTGGATAAATTACTACTACACGTCTACGTTACGGCTATGAAAGGCAAATCCTTAGCAGAAAGATATAAGATTATACTTGTGATGCAAAATTCTAAATGCCTAAATCATCCATGTGTTAAAGCAATCAATTCATTGTCCCTGCCCCACCAGCATCTAACATGTTTATGGCAGTTTTCTAAGAATGAAACTGGTTAAACCCCGGAGGCGAGTTGGAAAAAAATTTTCTTTGCTGCCCACAGGCCGACTTGATTCAACCTCACCCCTAAAAGCTATACAAATAGAAATAACATGTGCCTAGAAAATTTTTGACAAATCAATAATTCTCCTATGTTACACCGTCAACTTCTCAATTAAGGTTTCCATTATCATTAATCAACAGAAACCAAGCAGAGTCACGCGCCATAATAAATTCATGTTTAAAACAGAAGTACCGAAAAGAAGGCTAAACGAATAAAAAAATAAAATATTTTATTTTAAAATTAAAATTAAAACTAATTGACCTCCGACGACCATGGACCGACAATATCTTTTCTTCACCCTTTAAAATTAAATCCAAATTTCAATAATCCTCTACAATTCCAATAAAAAACCAGTAATCAGCAAACTAAAACCCAAAAATCAAGAAAAAAGAAAAGGGATAATTCATAGATGGAAAAGAACACAGAGAATTGAAGGCTCCACCAGTGTGGCTGCTAGTGTTGGTGGGATAGAACACTTTCCCGTGATAGTGAGCGACGACCGCTCGCAATAACTTCCCCTCACCTTAGCCTTGCCTTTTCTTTCTTCTGCTCTCCATTCTTGTATCTCCTTTGCTTACTCTCCACGCATGTTTCTCTCTCATTCCCCTGCTCTAATTCTCGTTTCTCACTCTCCCTCCAATGCCATCTACCCTCATACTTCCCCTCTCTTTTTGCATCTGTTTGACAACTTACAACAAATGTCAAAATAACGCATCGAAGACATGTCCACTCTACACGTTCTAGAATAATCGAGAAAAGCCCTCCTTTCTATCTTGTCATTCTATTTTTTCTTTCTTTTCTTCGAGAGCTGTACCGTCTCAACAGCGTTTTGACCATGTTTATTTTTAATGCTTCTTGAATTACAATTTAACCTTTTACAGTTCTCGACTTCTGAAGCCTCGAGGATGATGGTAGTATTGAGCATGAATTCGAATACAACTAAAATTTTATATTGGAAACTTTCAAGCTAATTATCTCAAAAATAATAAAATATATCATTGGAAACAGTAAAACCCATATTTTCAACAAAATTCTGACTAATTATCTATGAAATTCTTCTGAATAATTTTAAATATAATAAAATAATACTTTATTTTATTGTTTTACATATTATTACGTTGACAATATTTTCTCTTGAATTCTGTTGACAATTTTACATTTTTCGATGGAATTCTGTCCAAAATGTCAAATTTTACAGAATTAAAACATAAAATATTTTTGCAGTTAATTTAAAAATAATTTCGACAGATATTTTCATTAAACATATTCATACAATTTTGACTAAATTCTTTAATGATGAAATAGCTTATGAGGGCTTTTATTATTTCGATGAAAATTCACCTCAAGCATATTCTTCTTTCCTTGTACGCCTATATATATAGTTACCGAGTAAAAGCATTTTGAATTCTTACTTTTGAGCGACGACTTGATAAATTTGTACAATACATTAAGGTTTATATTTAATGCGTTCAATATATATATATATATA
>JBBYHO010035551.1:0-11023 GCA_038382025.1 Adansonia gregorii
TGGCTTGGTTGAGAGCTTTGTAGGCCATGAGATTTTTGATTTGTGTATTTGTAAACAATTTTTAGGCATTTCTAATACTTTAGGGGTCATTATATAGATATTAGAAAGTTTAAAGACTAAATTGTAAAATATGAAAATTATATTTTGTGGCTAAAAATGCTTGGCCAAACCTTCTTGCATATTGTTTGTTACCATGACTTTTGTGTTAATTCTTTGCTGGTTTGATGATTTTTAATATTTTTTTGTGGTACTTTACCATATAGGGGTCAAAATGTAATTTTATAAAATTTAAGGGTTACTTTATAAATTGTAAAAAAACTTGGGCAAGGTGTTTGGCGGAATCTTTGTTGATATATTGGTTGCATTTTCATGCATAATTTCATATGATTTTTTTATGATTTTTATGTTATTTTATTATGTATGGACTAAAATGAAAATTTAAAAAAATGGAGGGACTAAATAGCAAATTTTCATATTTAGGGTGCAAAATGTACATTTCATCAATCTCAATGATTTTTATTGTTTCCATGGCCTTCTTTAGGGATATGAAAATTTTTAAAACTTTTCGTATTTGTTTGGTCCTCTGAAGGAGACAAAATGTAATTTTAAAAAAATTTAAAGGCTTGAATGCAAATTTGCATTTAAAACAAACTTAAACTTTTAGCTCTTCCATTTAGACTAAATTCATCTACTTTTTGTCATTTTAGTGTTCATTAAGGTACTGAGATACTTTCATGTCGAAGGTATACTCTAGAGGCATTTTGGTAATGTTTCTAAAATCGAGTCCTAGATAATAACCGAGATGCTTTTATGACAAAGGTACACATTTAGGATAGGTTCATCCTGTTTTTATCATTTTAGAGTCCATTAGGGGCACTGAGATACTTTCATGTCGAAGGTATACCTAGAGGCATTTTTGTAATTTTCTCACCAGGATGCTTTTATGCTAAAGGTGAAAGTTTAAGGTTCTTTTAGCCTTTTAAGGTTATTTTTGAGTCTATTAGGGGTACCGGGATACTTTCATGTTAAAGGTATATCCTGGGAGCATTTTCATAATTTTTCTTACCAGGATGCTTTTATACCCTAGTATCCAGACTGAGTCATATGTCCTTTATTTTTGTTTAAAATAAATTCGTATGTTTTTCAAAAATAAAAGCAATGTCTAAGAGTTAGAGTGGTGTGTGAAATTCCTCCCACCCACATGTGACAAGGGTTTTATGGATTATTCTAATGACGAGGTACCCATTTCAAAATAAAAATCGAGAACTTTATACAAATAAAAAACCTTTCACTGTCTACCAGGTACTTCAATAGGATGTGAAAAACATTTTTTAGAACCTTTTATGTCCCTTTGGTTCTCTATTGGGGTATAAAATGGAATAATGAAAACTTTCATGTCCTACTAGTTTTTTTATGAGAGTGCATAAGACGTTTCAATTTTTTTAAATGCAAAACCCCGATTTTCCCTCATGGAATAATAAAATCTTATTTTAACAATATAGGATTTGTAATTAAATGCCATATATTAAAGCCAAATAAAAATTAAAATTCAAGTTAACACGTAATTAATAAGGTATCAATTTTTGGGCATCACGAGAAGGTTGATCCTTATGATTGTAACTGACTCCTGGACCCTCTTATATGATCCTTGGTATGATCGCGGGCCTTGGAGTTTGTATTCTAGGGTTTTGTAACCCTTGAAATACAAACTCCGATTGGTGACCAATCTCACCTAACCCAAATAGATTGGTGGCGACTCTAAATAAATTGTCATTTCGTAATGACAATTTAAAGTTAAGTCGAGTGAGCGATTCATCTCAACCACCCAGTCCCCAACAATAAGAAGATGTCAATAATGATATGGCCAATAAAAATAAGAGAACATAAAATAGTAATAAATTTAACAAAATATAAAAGCGAAGGCCATTTATGTTACGCTTGGTTAGGATTCGTATCCCGACCATGTTATGACAGCTTAGCGACTATACTGGGGACATCTAGAGAGTCAGGCCTAAAATTAATTATGTGTTAACTAAATTTTAATTAATTCAGTTTTAATTGGTATCTAATTTTAATTCCTTTTTTTAAAAAAAAATCCCTTTTCATTATATCAATATTTATTTTGCACTCATCTTTTTGTGTTTGCTTCTGTTCTTTTTTTTTAGGGATTAGGATAGTAGGTTTTACTTTTAATGTTCTATCATAAAAAGGTAAATTTGTCCTTTCACACACACTATGTAGATTGTGCAGTAGTTTTTCCTCTGCCAGATATGGAGGGGGCATAGGTACGCAATATTCTAGGGGGGGTGAAGTAGCTCTGCTTTTTGAGGTGTTAACTTTTGTTTGGGCCAGCAAAAAGCCTATCGGGTGTAGAGTTCTATGTCTACTCGAGGTGTTAGCCTCGTTATGGACATGGAAGACACATGCACTCGAATCAAACCTATTCTAACATGGATCCATGATAGATAAGGATAAGGTATCTTGCTAGTCCTTTTAGGGCTTAAGGAATTCGAGAACTTAGTTAGAGGTCTGACCTAAAACCATATATAATGAACCATATTAACCTCTTAGTCAAAGACATGCCTGAATTTAGATGTCACCAAAATTAAGGACACATGAAAGGACAAAGTTATCTTTTCATTTTTTATTTTTACTTAAAAAAATAATTTAAAAAGTATCTTTAGGAACGCTTGCTTTAAAAAGAATTCTAGATTAATTTTTATTTAATTTTATGGAAGAATCGTTATATGCAGTAATTATTTCTAAGGAATTTAAAGAGGTCCATTCTGAGTTCAAATTCAATTAGAAAAAGGATGGGGACTATGTAGTGAAAGGTTGTGTCAGAGTTGCCAAAGATCAGACATTTAGACCTTCGCCAAAATAATTTGAGAGAGTTAGCCAAAATATGGCATCCGTGGGGGAGTGCAAAGCAAACCCAGTTTACAAAAAAGTACGGATGATTGCCTTTTTGCTCAAAATACACATGGATGAACAATTAATCAGGGCTATGATTGAGTTTTGGGATCCATCATTTCTATATTTTTCATTCAATCAGCATGATTTGACTCCTCTTGTTGAAGAGATATCGACTCTTCTCGGGCTTGGCACATTGGAGATGAGACCCATTTATTGTAAAGAGCGTAATCTGACCAGCTTTCATAGAAGATTGAGTCAAGTTTTGGATTGTGATTTCCAAACTGACGACCATTACATAAAGCAAAAAGGGAATACGAATGTTATTTCATAGTAGTATCTATGAAAATATATCCAAGAGCAATCCGATAACAAGAAGGCTCTAGATGCATTTGTTCTTGCTATATATGGGATGGTTTTCTTCTTGAGAATGTTAGGACATGTTGAAGTGATGGTAGTGGATTTATTTAATCGATTGAAAAAAAAATGCACCCGGCTTTAGCAATTTTAGATGAAATAATTAGAGCACTCAATGCATGCCGAAAAAATGGCCAAGGGTAATTTTTTGGAAGTGCTTTGTTATTGTACATCTGGGCTGAAAGTCATTTATGGGGCTAAGGGATAGATAAAGTTAAACCCTACTTTCCATACTTTGTTCCTCTTCAAGAATTCATTAAAAAAGAATGGCCCATGTCTGGAACTAAGAAAGAATGGGTGGAGACGCTAAAGAACTTAGCTTCTTCTGATATAACATGGAAGGCATCATGGTTTTCACCAAAATGCTTTGTGTATCAATGTGGTAGTTTGCTATATGTGCCTTTACTCAGAATATAGGGCACCATGGGTTATGCACCATTATTTGTCCGAAGGCAATATGGTTCACAGTAATTAATTCATCCTTATGACTTCAAATATGGCTGGTGTTGACTTGGAATATCAGGGTGAAGATTATAAAAAGTTGTTTCAAATAATAGAGAAAAAGGTATGAGTCGAGATTAAGTGCATACACGGATAAGACTACTATAAGATATGATGCTTGGAGGAGAGTTTGAGGTTATGACATGATTATTCTTGGATTGGATGGAACCATTCCTCGAGTACCTATTCAGCCAGAACCTACCATGCCATCCGAGATCGATTTGATTAAGGAGGAAGCTGTTAGAGAGTGAAAAAGAATATGTGACGAGAATCATCAGCACCAAGAAGAATTTACCTACTTATGAATAAAGATGGAAGCGAAAGCAAAAAAATCTGAAAATTGGAAGAAAAGTACAACTTAATGAAGAATGACTAGGTCAAACAAAACAAAAAAATGAAACTTACCGAGATATTTAGGAGTTCCAATAGCACTGCTAAGGGGATGAAAGAAGAAATACGTAAACTTCATGAAGAGTTAAGAACATGAAAGGCTAAAGCTTTAGAAGAAAAGGCTACACGAACTATTTTTGAAAAAGAAAGAATAGAGCATGCTGGTACACATCTCTAGTTAAGAAGGTCTATGGAAAAGAATAAGCAACTCTAAGTTGCCTTAGATCTAGAGCATGGAAGGGTATCTCAACTACTTGAGTAAAAATAGGGTCTCACTATGACTATTGCAGAGATGGGATTAGAATTACAATGCAGGGGAGATAATATTCGCGTCTTGGTGCAATCTTATCATGATCTAGATGCATATTGGGATAATATATTATGGTGGGCTAAAGATGATGGCAAATGATAGGCAGCTAATTCTTTTGGCAAACAAATATACATAGATCATCTTGCAGAGAAGATCCACTTAACCATCATCCAAGCAAGAAAAATGGTGGAGAGGATTAGAGATTTACAGATGCAAATTAATCTCGCAGGATGATATAAAGACATTGTACTTTAATTTTTTGATGAAGCTTGAAACAATATGATTAAATTAAGAATTTCCTTGGATGTAATCCATACATGATCGACGATGTGAACATGTAATTTGTCATAAAGTTTATGCAAATTTTTAAGGTTGGAATCTTTAGTTAAAGCAAGCATCCCTACAAGTGCATTCATATACTCATACCGTACATACATATGCCCATACATCTACATACATACATACATACATACATACAGACATACGTACATGATTATTAGTTTTATTAGTTCATAAGCGAAAATTACTTAACTCAAAAAATGTGGAATTGTTAAGGTTAACATTGCAAACTCAAAAAGACCAACTCAACCACTACCTAATCATCAATACCATGCCAAACTTAAAACAAGAAGAATGGTTGAAGATCACTTGGCAAGATTAAAGATATTAGAAAAAAGTCATTGACAAGCTCAAGAGGGCATGCTTAAAAGGCAAGAAAGGCTACAAGCTCAAATCATGAAGATGATGGAGTTGTTATTAGTAAGGGAGCTAGTTCGTCAACAGCTAGAGATAAATACTAATACCCTTACCAGAGGATCGGAGGGGTACCAGTTGAGGAACAAACAGCTAATGCTCAGAATACATAACTATCCAAAATCTGTAACAAAATGTCCCACCTACCAACCCACCTATCATCCTCATTAATCCTGATGCCCTTTCACAAGGGGTAGGTGCAAGAACTGTAGTCACCCAAGAAGAATCAGTAGGCCCTGGCATTAATGAAGAGGACAAGCGTAAACAGAAGGGTAAGAAGCAACCTGAAGTAGAGATAGAAAAAGGGAAACTATAGCTTCTTAAGAGGAGGCTAAAGGCTATTGAAAGGGCTGAATTATATAGTAGTGTAGATGTCAAGGACCTCAGTCTAGTACTAGACTTAGTCCTCTCACCGAAATTTAAAATGTTCGAGTTTGAAAAGTACAAAGGCACTACTTCCCCTAAAGCACACATTAAAATGTTTATTAGGAAAATGGCTGGTTACACCCAGAACATCAAGCTTTTGATTCATTGTTTTCAAGAAAGTTTGTCTGGATCTGCACTAAGATGGTATAATGATTTGAACCGCACTTAAATTCAATGCTAGACTGATTTAGCTAATGCATTACTTCAACAATATAAACTGGCTGAATGGGTGCCAATAGACTAACTCTTCAGAATATGGAGAAAAAATCTATTGAATCTTTTAAGGAACATGCAGAAAGATGGAGAAACATGGCTTCTTAAGTTTAACCTCCCCTAACTGAGAAAGAAACCATGATGCTATTTGGGAGCACTTTGCGTCCCCCTATTATGACAAATTGGTGGGGAATGCAACTAAGAATTTTGCTGATCTTGTTATTTCGAGAGAGATGATTGAAACAGATATTAAGGCTGCTAAAATCATGACTGAAGAGTCTTTTACTGGAAAAAAAACCAAGGATGGGAAAGAAAAAATAAAAAGCTTAGTCCATTAACTACACTAATCAACCGTACTGTCAAAGACCTCGTCTATATTACTAAAACCAAAGACAGTAAACCTAGAATTCCTGCTCTCTTAACATACCCAAAGCTCTTTTTTTAACATCACCTCAGACCACCATTTTGAACCCTTTTCCATAAAACCAACCAAGACCCAATGTTAATCCACCAACCTAAAGAGCCAACCAACCTAGATCTCATTATAAACCCATTTCTTACTGTTATAAGGAAATGTATGATAAGCTTTTTGAGGCACGTTTAGTAGCTCCAATCTTTTACAAATCATATGAAGGAAATTACCCTGTTGGTATGAGCCAAATCTGCACTATGAGTATCATGTAGTAGCAGGTCACTCGATTGAAAACTATATGCCCTTCAAGCAAAATGTTCAAAATCTTTTTGAGAGGGGTGCCTTTTGAATTGATAATGGCTCAACACCTAACGTGGCAGCAAATCCCTTACTAGATCATGCTGAACCCAAGATTAATGCTTTGATTACTAAAGAAGAAGATCGAAAGAAGTCAAAAGTCTAAGAAGTTAAGACTTTCATGGAAAAAGCATGGAACTGAATGAGGGATCTTTAGTCGAGATAATGGAAGTAGCAAAGATCAATCTGATGCTGGTACTAACTTTTGCAAATTTCACGAAATGTTAGGGCAGACTTTGTAAAATTGCATAAAATTTTTGGGCAAAATCCAAAGAATGATGGACAATGGTGAAATTGGGTTCTTTGAAGAAGTTGGAATAGATGAAGAAAAATTAATGAACATGGCTAGTGAAGGATTATCACAGTTACCCTATGGTGTTAGTTGCCCTCTTATCATCATCGCAATCAACCAAAGATCACACCGCCTAAGATTAAAGTTACTTTTAAACTCATTATCAAAGCACCAACTCCGTTTCTATATCAAAATAACAAACAAGTATAATGGAACTATGATGGTGGAATAACAACTTCAAAGGTTGTTATAAGATAACTGGTAGCTATTGACATAACCAGAGTAAGCCATGTGACAAGAAGTGGTCGCATTTACAGCCCAAAAACTAGTGAAATCAGTGCAAAAACCAAGTCAAAAGGATAGGTATCTGGAAAGGCAATAGTTATTGATGATAACCTAGTTGAACTATAGGAATCAATCAAGGTAAAAGAGGCTACTGAATTTCTTAAGTTCAGTAAACATAGTGAGTATAATATATTAGAACAGTTGAAGTAGTAACCGGCAAAGATTTCTATGTTAACCCTGCTATTCAGCTCAGAAGCATATCGGAATACTTTGTTGAAAGTGCTTAACCAAGCTTATGTTCCTCAAGATATTTGCATAAATAAGCTAGATCGCCTAGTAAATAACATTGTTGGTAACAATTTCATTTCATTTAGTGACGATAAGATCCCACCAGGGGGTAGCACTTTAACAAAAGCTCTCCACATCACAACTCACTATAAAAGGACCATTCTGCCTAAAGTCCTCATTGACAGTGGATCGGCTTTAAACATAATGCTGTTAATCACGTTGTCTTGCTTACCAGCTGATGTCAGTCAGATCAAGCACAACCATACAATTGTTAAGGCATTCGACAAGACCAAGAGAAAAATCAAGGGAACTATCTTGATCACTTTAGATATTAGCCCTTACCCATTTAAGATTAAATTTCATGTAATAGATATTGTCCCAGCATACAACTATTTGTTGGGATGACCATGGATTCATTCTGCTGGGGCTGTCCCATCATTTTTGCAATAAAAAGTTAAATTCATAGTTGATGAAAAGTTAATTAGCCTATCTGTGGAAAAATATATTATGGCCATGACTTCTACTAAAGCCCCTTACATTGAAGTAAATACTAAACCTGAAGAGTGCTTTTTTAGATCCTTTGAAATCATCAACGCCACTTTTGTTGTGAAAGAGTCTATAATCCCAAAACCTAAACTTTCAAATAGCACCCGCATGAGTTTCAAGCTTACAGTCAGGAAATGAGCTCAAGTTGGAAGTGAACTTGGGAGATGTTTGCAAGGAATCAGCCAGGCCACTAATGTTAATGGTAAGAAAGACAAATATGGATTAGGCTTTAAGCCGAAAAGAGTTTAGAAGAAGAAGTTTAAAAAAAGGATGAAAGAAAAGCAGCCATCCCTAGGTGTTGGCCAACTGTTAGGCCAAAAATCAACCCTCTACCCCTTGTTAGAGGAAATTTTTGGCTATGAGGGAGTCAGTCCAAAAAATAAAGATAAAGTAACCACAAACATTGTTCTAGTGATCAATAAAGCCTTCGAGGAACATCATGTGGTTGCCATTGAAAGAGATGATGTATAATTCACTAAGGATCATGGGATTCGCCCATGCCCCATGGATATGTTTTAAGGAATTGGACATGTGCTGAGAGAAGCATAGTGTCTAAGCCAATCCCAAAGCAATAACTAAAAAATGAACTCGGTTATCTATATATCTTTTCATAAGAACTCAAAATGTTAATTTATCCCCAATAAAAATGAAGTGCATTTAATCTTTCCTTGTATAATCTTTCTTGGCTTTTTTCCTGTCTTACATCCATTTCTTTTATGATTTTTTATCTGAACATCCCTTTTTCATTTCTTTATATTCATACCTCATTCATATCCCATAATCTTTTGCCCATTTCTTCCTTGCTTTTGTCTTTGTACAAAAATAGATAAATTTGATTAGGATTCAGAGGTTAATTTTGAGCAGACTATTTGATTAAATGAGGTTAGTCTTTGAGAAGATGTCGATGATCATATCTTACCTCTTAATTTATTAAAAATAATTGAACGAGAAGATGAGTGCATAATACCCCATGAAGAGCCCACTAAAATTATCAATTTAGGGAATGATGCAAATAATAAGAAGGAGATCAGAATAGGAACTGCCATAAAGGCTTATACCTAAGAAGATCTGATAAGCTTGCTGCATGAATTTTGATACATCTTTGCATGGTCTTATCAAGACATGCTAGGATTGGATGCGGAGATTATGGTTTATAAATTGCCCTTGAGCCAAATGTAAACTAGTTCAACAGAGACTAAGGATAATGAAACCAGAGATGCTATTAAAGATAAAAGAATAGGTTAAGAAGTAGTTTGAATCTGGATTTCTTAAGGCGGTAAAATATCTAGAGTGGGTTGCAAACATTGTCCCAGTTCCTAAGAAAGATGAAAGAGTTAAAATGTGTGTAGATTACTAAGACCTCAATCGAGCAAGGCCAAAATACAATTTCTTCCTCCCTCATATAGACACTCTAGTTGATAATATTGCGAAGAACTATTTATTTTCCTTTATGGATGGATTTTCAAGGTATAATTAAATTAAAATGGCTCCAAAAGATATGGAGAAGAAGATGTTTGTCACAATGTGGGGAAATTTTTGTTACAAAATAATGCCATTTGGTTTAAAGAATGCAATAGCAACTTACCAAAGAGCAATTGTCACCCTATTCCATGACATAATGCATAAGGAAATTGAAGTGTACGTTGATTACATGATTGCCAAGTCCCCTCAAGAAGAAAGTCATGTGGTAGACTTACGAAAGTTGTTTGAAAGGCTGAAAAAATATCGATTAAAGCTGAACCCTGCAAAATGTACATTCAGAGCTAGGTCTAGAAAATTGTTAGGTTTTATTGTAAGCAAAAGAGGAATTAAGGTTTATCTGAATAAGATTAAAGATATACAGGAGTTGCCATCCCCATGTGCGGCAAAAGAAGTGAGAAATTTCTTAAGGAGATTGAATTACATTGCTAGATTCATATCTCAACTCAAGGATAAGTGTGATCCAATTTTTTAGCTTTTGCAAAAAAAAATCCTAGTGAGGGGAATAATGAGTGCTAAAATGCTTTTGGAAAAGCTAAGTAATATCTCTCAATCTGTCAATATTGGTATTGCCTATTTCGGGATGACCTTTGATCCTATATTTGTTAGTGTTCGAAAGATCCATTGGCTATATATTAGGGCAGCATGATAAGACTGGAAAGAAAGAGTAGGCAATCTATTACCTCAGTAAGAAATTTTTGGATTATAAGGTAAATTATTCCTATATAGAGAACATATGTTATGCTTTAATTTAGATAGCGAAAAGACTCTGATAGTACATGTTGTATCATGTTACATGGTTGATCACCAAAATGGACCTAATCAAATATATATTCGAATTGCTAGCTTTATTAGGAAGGATAACTAGGTGGCAAGTTCTACTATCCGAATATGATATCATTTATGTAAGCCAAAAGGCGATCAAAAAAAGTGCCATTACTAAATTCTTAGCAAGCTGGGCGCTTGATGATGATCAGCCATTGGATTTTGAATTCCTTGACGAGGACTTAATGAATATTACAGTTGAAGAAGAAGAAGAGTCATCAAAAAGATCTAAATGGAAAATGTATTTTAATGGAGCATCAAATGCATTGGGGCATAGAATCGACATAATTTTAATATCTCTAAAAAGGGATTATCACCCTTTTACAGCCCAGATAATTGTTTATTGCATTAATAATGTGGTGGAATATAAGGCATGTATTATAGGGCTATGAGCAGCATTAGAAAAGAAGGCCCATGTATTGAAAGTCTACAAAGATTCAGCCTTGGTAATTTACCAACTACATGAAGAATGGGAAACACAAGACCTAAGGTTATAATAATATGAAAAATTGATTCTAGAAATACTAGAAGAATTTGAAAAACCCAGATGCATCTCGAAAATTATCGATTCGGTTATTCCTAGATAATCGATGTCAATAGCGAGATAAATTCCCAT
>JBBYHO010035572.1:0-11021 GCA_038382025.1 Adansonia gregorii
GATTTTGAAGTCTTGTAGTAAAGCAAATGCCCTTGAATACATTCATTACTCATGCATACATACACATACATATATGATTATTGATTTATTAATAATTACTTAATTTTCAAAAATTTTAGAATTTACATAAGCTTTAACCATTGCGAATTGAGACCAATCAACATCGTCAATACCCACACATAGTTACTACACCAGAGAAAAAGCAAAGAGAATGGCCGAAGACCAGATCAAAAGATTGGAATGGCTCAAAAAAAGCCACAGCCAGGCTCAAGAGGCCATATTGAAAAGGTAGGATGAACTTCAAGCTTAAATCAAATAGATGATGGAGCTGCTACTAGTTAGGGGGCTAACTCACCCCGCATATGAAGCAAATACTAATGCTTCCACTAGAGGATTCAAGAGGGGCACTAATTAAAGAATTAGGCAGTAACCCACCATCGACCAATGCCCAGAATGTACAACGTAGGGCCTTAGCAGCTACTTTTCCATCAACCATTATCATAAACCCTAAGGCTATACCTCAAGAAATGACTATGCGGGTTATTCCCATCTAAAAGGAATGTATGGGACTAGGCATCGATGAAGAAGAAAAGATTAAGCAAAAGGGCAAAGAAGTAGTTGAGGCCAAAAAAAAAGTAAAAGGCAAAACTACTACTCCTAGACAAAGGTGAAAAGCCATAGAGGGAGCCAAATTATATAGCAGTATGGACACTGAAGACCTCAGCTTAGTCTCATATCTTGTTCTCTCTTCGAAATTTAAGATGCTAGAGTTTAAGAAGTATAAAGGCATTACATCCCCGTAGGCACACATAAAAATGTTTTTTAGAAAAATTGTGGGCTACTCACAAGACGATAACCTTCTGATCCACTATTCTCAGGAAAGCCTATCAGAATTGATGTTAAGGTGGCATAATGATTTGAATCGTACCTAAATTAAATGTTGGGCCAACTTGGCAAGTACTTTTCTTTAGCAATACAACCATATAGCTGAGTGGGCTCCAGATCATTTAACCCTCCAAAATTTAGAGAAAAAGTTAACCGAATCCTCCAAAGAATATGCCTAATGATGGAGGGACTTAGCCTCTCAAGTGTAACTGACCTTGACGAAGAAGGAAATGATAATGTTACTTGTTGATACTTTTCATCTGCCCTATTATGAAAAGCTGGTACGAAACGTGACAAAGAATTTTTTTGATCTTGTAACCATTGGAGAAATGATCGAATCAGCCATTAAGGCCATAAAGCTTACATCAAAAGAGTCCTCTAGTGCAAAAAAGCCAAGACCAACAAAGAAAAAGGATGAAACACCATCAGTTGGTTATGTGAGCTAGTCATACCGCCCAGGACCTCACCATTGTTATCAAAATCCAAGATAAATGCCCCAAAACACTTATCCATACAATGTATCTCGAGCACTATTTTAACAACTACCCAAGCTACCATTCTAAACCCGCTTCCCCAGAACTAGCCAAGACCCAACACCAATACATAACCTCAAAGAACCAATCAAACCAGACCCCATTTTGACCCTCTTTCTCATTCATATAAGGAAATGTCTAACAAACTTTCAAAAGTAAGGGTAGTAGAGCCAATTTTTACCAAGCAGTATGAAGGCAATTATCCCAGTTGGTATGACCTAAACTTACACTGTGAATACGATGCACTCTCAGGTCATTCGATTGAAAATCGCCAACCCTTTAAGCTCAAAGTTCAAAGCCTTCTTAATAGAGGCGCCTTCAAGTTTGACAATGTGCTGGCTCTCAATTTGGCAATAAGCCTTTTGCCAGATCATCTTAAGCCCAGAGTCAATATCATCTGCATTGAAAACAGGTAATGAAGGAAGTTAAATATGGAAAAGGTCAAAACACCTTTGGAGAAAGTATGGATGGTTTTGAAGCCAGAATACTTAGCCAGAATCAAAAAAGCATTAAATGATAATTTGATGATGGTGTTAATTTCTGTAAGTATCACCTGACTTTAGGGCATACCTAGCAGAGTTGCCCAAATTTTTGAGCATTGATTCAAGGGATGATGAATAATGGTGAGATTAAGTTTCTAGAATAGAGTGAAGCGAAAACAAAAAAATCAATCAAATATGGTGGGGGAAGGATCGTCACAACCCTTATACGGTATCGGCCACCCTCTCATCATTTGTTATAACTAAACCACACATCTAAAGTCAAATATTACCCGCAAACTGATTATTAGGGCACCGGCGCCATTCCCTTATCAAAATAGTAAATAGGTGCTATAAAAATATGATGCTTGGGTCATCACTCCAGAACCTATTACTACCCAATTAGCATCCATCGATATCACAAGAGTCAGCCATGTTACAAGAAATGGGTGTGTATATGGAAGGAAAACCAGTGAAGCCAGTACAAAGGCAAAATCAAAGGCCCAAACATCTGGGAAGGCAGTGGTTATCAAGGATATCCTAAAGGTAAAGCAAAAACCAATAAAGGAAAAAGAGGGAGCCAAATTCCTAAAGTATATCAAGCACATCGAATACAATGTTATGGAGCAATTAAAGCAATAACTAGCGAAGGTTTCCATGCTAACTCTGTTGCTTAGTTCTGAACTTCATTGGAATGCTTTGTTAAAAGTACTAAATTAGGCATATGTCCCTTGGGACATTTTTGTCAACAAACTTGAATACCTAGTAAAAAATATTATTGCTAATAACTTCATCTCATTTAGTGAAGATGAAATATCGCTAGGAGGTAATACTCTAGCAAAAAGCCCTCCACATCATGACTTGGTGCAAAGGGACCATACTATTTAAGGTCCTTATCAATAATGGCTCTAGTCTAGATGTCATGCCATGGAGTATAATGTCTCGTTTGCCTGTAGATGTTAGCCAAATCAAACAAAGCCATGCATTTGTCAGGGTTTTTGATGGAATAAAGAGGGATATCAAAGAACCTATTTCAGTTACTCAAGAAATTAGTCTTTACCCGTTTGAAATCGAGTTCCACTTCATGGATATCGCTCCAGCATACAATTGTTTGTTTAGCAACCATGGATTCACATCACCAGGGCCATTCCATCATCTCTGCATCAGAAAGTCAAGTTTATAATGGATGAAAGATTGGTGAGTCTGTCTGAGGAAAAAGACATACTCGCTATGATGTCTACAGAGGCTCCATCCATTGACACAAATGCTAAAATTGATGAATGCTCTTTTAAAGTTTTTAAGATTATCAAGGTAACCTTTATATCAGAAGGGTCAGTCATCCCTAAACTGAGGCTATCGAAAAGCACGCTTATGGGCCTCAAGTTAATAGTAAAGAAAAGAGCTTTAGTCAAAAAAAACTCGGGAGACATTTGTAAGGAATTTGCCAGGCCATTAATGTCAATGGTAAGAAAGACAAATATGGATTAGGCTTCAAGCTGGAAAGAGTTTAACAAAAGAAGTTTGAAAAAAAGAATAACAGAAAAACAGCCATCCCTTGGTGTTGGCCAACAATCAAGCTAAAAATCAACTTTTTACCCTCTGTTGGAGGAAACGTTTTGCTATGGAGGAGTTAATCCGAGAACTGAAGATAAAGAAACCAAGAACGTTGTTTTGATGATCAATAAAGCCTTCGAAAAGCATCATATGGCTGCCATTAGAAGAGATGATGAAGAGCTCACTGTGAATCATTGGATTCACCTATGCCCCCTGGATATGTTTTAAGGAATTGGACATATACTGAGAAAAGCATAGTGCTAGGCCAATCCTAAAGTAATAACTAAGAAATAAACTCTGTCGTCTATAAATCTTTTTGTAAAAACTCATAATGTTAATTTATCATCAGTAAAAATGAAATCCACATAATCTTTCCTTATATCATCTTTCTTAGCTATTTTCTTTTCTTACATCTGTTTCTTTTACGATTTCGTATCTTAACATATTTTTTCCTTTTTTGCATCCATATCCCATTCATATCCCATATTCTTTTGCCCATTTCTTCCTTGCTTTTGCCTTTACGGAGAAAAAACTAAATTTGATCAGGATTCAGAGGTTAATTTTAAACAAACTATTTGCTCGAACAAGGTCAACCTTGAAGAAGATGTCGATGATCATATCTTGCCTCCTAATTTGTTAAAAATAATTGAACGAGAAAATAAGTGCATAATACCCTATAAAAAGCCCATTGAGATTATCAATTTAGGGAATGATGAAAATAATAAGAAGAAGATCAGAATAGGAACCACTACAAAGGCTTTTACTTGAAAAGATCTAACAAGTCTACTACATTTTGAGACATCTTTGCATGGTCTTATCAAGACATGCCGGGATTGGATGTGGATATTATGGTTCATAAATTACCCTTAAAGCCAAAATGTAAACTGGTTTAACAGAAGATAAGGAGAATGAAACCAGTGATGCTTTTGAAGATAAAAGAAGAGGTTAAAAAGCAGTTTAAATCTGGATTTGTAAAAGTGGCAAAATATCTAGAATGGGTTACAAACATTATCCCGGTTCTCAAGAAAAATGGAAGAGTTAGAATGTGTGTACATGGAAGAGTTAGAATGTGTATAAATTATCGAGACCTTAATCGAGCAAGCCTAAAAGATAACTTCCCCATCCCTCAAATAGACACTTTAGTTGATAATACTGTGAAAAACTATTTATTTTCCTTCATGGATGGATTTTCGATGTATAACCAAATTAAAATGGCTTCTAAGGATATGGAGAAGACCACATTTGTCATAATGTGGGGAATGTTTTATTACAAAGTAATGCCATTTAGGTTGAAGAATATGAAAGCAACTTACCAAAGGGCAATAGTCACCCTATTCCATGACATGATGCATAAGAAAATTAAAGTGTATGTTGATGACATGATTACTAAGTCCCTTCAAGAAAAAAGTCCTGTAGCAGACCTACAGAAGTTGTTCGAAAAGTTGAGAAAATATCAGTTAAAGCTGAACTCAATTAAATATACATTTGGAGCCAAGTTTAGAAAATTATTGGGTTTTATTGTAAGAGAAAGAGAAATTAAAGTTGATCCAGATAAGATTAAAGCAATACAGGAGTTGCCATTCCTACGCACACTAAAAGAAATGGGAAGTTTCTTGGAAAGATTGAATTATATCACTAGATTCATATCTTAACTCATGAATAAGTGTGATCCAATTTTTTAACTTCTGTGAAAATAAATTCTTAGTGAGTGGGATAGTTAATGCCAAAATGTTCTAAAAAAGTTAAATAATATCTCTCCAATCCGTCGGTATTGGTACTATATGCTCCAAGATAACCTCTGATTCGATATTTGTTAATGTTAGAAAAATCCATAGGTTCTGTGTTGGGGAAGCATGATGAGACTAGAAAGAATGAGTGGGCAACCTATTACCTCAGTAAAAATTTTTCGATTACGAGTTAAATTATTCCTATATAGAGAAGATATTTTGAGCTCTAGTTTGGACAACGAAAAGGCTCTAACAGTACATGTTGTATCATGTAATTTGGCTAATCACCAAAATGGACCCAATCAAATATTTGTTCAAAGCATTAGTTTTATTAGGAAGATAACTAGGTGGCAAGTTCTATTATCTGAATATGATATCATTTATGTAAGCCAAAAGGCGATCAAAGGAAGTGCCATTGCTGAATTCCTAGCAAGTCGAGCACTTGACGATTATTAGCGATTGGATCTTGAATTCCTTGGTGAAGACTTGATGAATATTACGATTGAAAAAGAAAAAAAGTCATGGGAAAGATCTACATGGAAAATGTATTTTGATGGAGCATTGAATGCATTGGGCCATGGAATTAGCGCATTTTGAATATCTCCAAAAGAAGATTATTACCTTTTTATAGCCTAGATATTTTTGATTGCACCAATAATGTGGCAAAATATGAGGCATATATTATGGGGCTTTAAGTAGCATTAGAAAATAAGGCCCAGGTAATAAAAGTCTACAGAGATTCAACCTTGGTAATTTACTAACTGCGTAGAGAATGGAAAATGCGAGACCCAAGGTTGTAGTAATATAAAAAATTGATTCTAGAATTACTAGAAGAATTTAAAGAAGTAGACTTTATTCATCTGTTCTATGATAACAATCAAATAGCGGATGCTCTAGCTACCTTGGCTTCGATGTTCAAAGTAAACAAGGGGCAGAAGGTGACACCCATTGAGATGAGTATTTATGAATTCCCTGCATATTGCCATAACATTAAGGTTAAAGCGGATGGCCCTTTATGGTATCACGATATCATAAATTATTTGAAGGATTGAGTATATCTACCAAATGCCTTAGAAACTTATAAGAGAACTTTAAAAAGGCTGGCACTAAATTTTGTCTCAGACGGAGAGATTTTGTATAAGAAAAGTTTTGACCAAACATTTTTAAGTTATGTTAATGCTTCAAAAGCAAAAAAAATAATAGAAGAAGTACATGAAGAGGTTTATGGGATTCATGCCAACAGACACAAGATGGCAAAACAAATCATGAGAATGGGCTACTTCTGGATGACTATGGAGAGTGACTATATCAAGTACGTCGAAAGTGCCATAAGTGTCAAATTTACGCTGACAAAATCTATGTCCCACCTTCACCGTTACATGTCATGACTGCACCATGGCGTTTTCCTATATAAGGTGTGGATGTCATTAAACCATTACTCCTGCAGCATCGAACTGGCATTTGGTGGCCATTGATTATTTCACTAAATGGGTGGAAGCCACTTCTTTTGCAAATATCATTAGATTAGTGGTGATTAAATTTTTAAAGGCCAATATCATCTGTAGATTCAGGGTCCCTAAAAGAATTATAACAGATAATGCCTTCAACTTGAAAAATAAATTGAGAACGGAGATTTGTACCTAGCTCAAAATCTTTCATCATAAAACAGTCACATATCCCCCAAAGATGAATGGGGTCATAGAAGTTGCCAACAAAAATATTAAGAAGATTATGGGAAAAATGGTGAAAACTTATACAGATTGACATGAAAAGCTTCCGTTGACTCTCTTTGCTTATCAAACCTCAACACGAACCTCAACTGAGGCAACACCTTACTCAATGGTGTATGGCATAAAGGCAGAACTACCAATTGAAGTTAAGATCCCATCATTTCGAATATTAATGGAGACCAAATTGGAAGAAGTTGAATAGGCATGAGATCTCTACGAATAATTAAACTTTATTAAAGAAAAGAAGCTGAAAATGATTCAACATGGGCAAATATACCAGAACAGGATAATAAAGGCCCATGATAAGAAGATTCATCCAAAATAATTTCATGAAGGAGAACTGGTGTTAAAGAAAATCCTTTCGATACAAAAAGATCCATAAGACAAATGGGCGCCTAATTAGGAAAGGCCCTGTGTGGTTCACGATGCATTCTAAGGAGGTGCATTAATCCTTGCCAAAATGAATGGAGATATCTTGCCAAACCCCGTCAATGCAGATAGTGTAAAGAAATACTATGCTTAGAAAAACAATAGGCAAAAAGAAAAAAAAAATAAACAAACAAAAAAAAACAAAAAAATAAAAATTAAAAGAAAACCTAAACAGGGCGTTTGATTAAAGGTGATATAGGGGGAGGCTTCGAGTTAAAAACCCGAAAGGGCAACTCAAGCAAAGATAAAATTTATCAAATCGTAGGCATGATATGATCAAACGCATCTCTTAAATATGGATCTATGTAGAAGCAGATATTTCATTTAGAAGAAATCTTTGAAAATCTATATTCAGTTGTCCATACCTTTTCTTTAACATTTACCATTATCTTTGTGAATCTCTTCTTAGGCATTTTACCATTATTTTTGTAAAAAAGCTAATATTCTACTTTCTTTCCTTGAAATGCAACCTCTGTTAGACTATCTTTTTGATCATGCTAACATTTTTGCTAAAGGATAATTAACGACTTAAAAAATAAAGATTGATTAAAATATAAAACAAACTAATTTCTTTGAGTTACTTTGGAATGAGGTCAAAACATTATGACCATCTTGGTTCACGTCTTAATTCCTTCGAATGTTCTAGGAAGCGTTAAAGGTGGTTAACTAATGATCTTGACAGAATTCTGATGATGGAAAAAACTCAACCTTTTAGAAGATATTCATCATTTTGTTCTAGCTGGCAAGGGAGTTGATGGAAATATCAAGTTCTTGTTACATTTTGAAAACTACAGATGGATCGAAGAAGGGCATCCTTCACACATTTCCAATCATATCCCTTTTCCTCAATCATTAGATAGTATTGATGCATCACAGAGTCCTGTTTTCTCTTAAGGTAGGGACATTGCCCATATTCCCAATCATATCCCTTTTCCTTAACCACTAGATGGTGTTGATGCATCATAAAGTCCTGCTTTCTCTTGGGGCAAAGACATCGCTCGCACATTTCTAATCATATCTCTTTTTCTCAACCACTAAATAGTGCGGATGCATCATAAAGTCCTATTTTCTCTCAGGGCAGGGATATCGCCTACGTTTCGAATCATATCATTTTTCCTCAACCACTAAATGATATTGATGCATCACATAGTCCTATTTTTATAGTCCTATTTTCTCTTGGGACAGGGACATCACCCACATTTCCAATCATATTCCTTTTCCTTAACCAATAGATGGTATTGATGCACCCATAAGGGGCATCCCCCATATATTCCAATCATACCATTCCCTTTCAATCACTAGATGATGCTAGTGCATCATAATATGAATTCCTCAGAAGGTAAGAAAAATTGTTTTTGTAAAAACAACATCAGATTCGTGACTAGTCCCATACCGCCAGAAAGATTCTTCATGCTTTTTGAAGATGTTTTTAAGGCTTTTGAAGTGGGTTGAATCATGATTTAAAAAAATGAATAAAAAATAAAAAAATAAGGAATAAATCTAATCATGGAAATCTATGCACTTCATCATGCATCCATATTCATAATTATGTAATTCATAAGTTTAAAGCAATGAAGCAAAAAAAAAAAAAACTATTAGGATGGATATTGCTTCAAAATCAAAAAGTAAGTCAAGCTTTCCTCAAAGATCTCAAATATCAAGTTATTTCAGCCTTATTAAGGTTTGTCTCCAATCGATCGTACTCGATCGTATTGTTACTTACTTAGCTGTACTCGGTAAAGTCCGGTTACATTTTTCATGGTCAAACTTTCTTTTTACTTTTGTTTGACATGATGGTTAACCCTAATCAAACTTCTTTTCACCTCTATTTGATGTGATGGTTTAGCTTTGGTCAAACTTTTTTTCTTTTGTTTGATGGGACAATTTAGCATTTCTTTTCACCTCTATTCGATGTGATGGTTTAGCCCTAGTTAAATTTTTTTCATGTTTATTTGATGTGATGGTTTAGCCCTGGTTAAACTTTTTTTCCTTTTGTTTGATGTGAGGGTTTAGCCCTAGTCAAACTCAAATTTTTTTGTTTAACGTGATGGTTTAGCCCTAGTAAAACTTTATTTTTTTCTTTTGACGTGATGGTTTAGCCCTAGTCAAACTCTTTTTTTATTTCGTTTGACGTGATGGTTTTTGACTAGTAGCCTTGGTCAAACTTTTCTTTCACTTTCGTTTGACGTGATGGTTTAGCCTTGGTCAAACTCTTTTTTCATTTCATTTGACATGATGGTTTAGCCTTGATCAAACTTTCTTTTCATTTTGTTTGACATAATAATTTAGCCCTAGTGAAACTCTCTTTTCTTTTCCTTTGGCGTAATGGTTTAGCCCTAGTCAAACTCTCTTTTCATTTCGTTTGACATCATGGTTTAGCTCTGGTCAAACTTTTCTTTCACTTTCGTTTGACGTGATAGTTTAGCCCTGATCAATCTTTTCTTTCACTTTCGTTTGACATAATGGTTAAGCCCTGGTCAAACTCTCTTTTTATTTCGTTTGACATGATGGTTTAGCTCTAGTTAAACTTTTCTTTCACTTTCGTTTGATGTGATGGTTTAGCCTTGGTCAAATTTTCCTTTCACTTTTGTTTGATGTGATGGTTTTGCCTTAGTCAAACTTTTTTTATTTTATTTGACATGATGGTTTAGCCCTAGTCAAACTTTTTTTTTACTTTTGTTTAACGTGATAGTTTAGCCCTGATCAAATTTTCCTTTCACTTTTGTTTGACGTGATGGCTTAGTCCTAGTTAAACTTTTTTTTTCATTTCATTTGACATGATGGTTTAGCCCTAGTCAAACTTTCTTTTCACTTTTGTTTAACGTGATGGTTTAGCCTTGGTCAAACTTCTTTTCATCTTGTTCAACGTAATGGTTCAGCACTAGTTGAACTTGTTACGTTTAACCTTAGGTATTACCTTTATATCCTTTGTCTACCAGTCAACTTAGTCTAGGGTAACTTCTTTTATTTGTTGACTTAATTACTTGGTCTCAGTCAATTTATCTTACTGGTTGGTTTATGCGTTTTTGGCCCAACCAACTCATTTTCAATATCAACTTCACTGTAGGTTGAAAGTTCCCCTTCTAATCAATAATCTCTAATATTTATGTTTATATCTTATTCTTCTTGTACTTTGTGGCCCAGACGAAATCGTGTCTATTTGGTCTTTATCCTATTCTTAATTTTCAGCAATGGATAAAGAAGGGTACCTGTAGACACCTAATTTCGTCCTAGCTATCTTCCCTGAAAGTCCCAAACATCTAAGAACAAAAATGTAGTAGCCACTTTGATGGAGGTCAACTTCCACCAGAGCGGTTTAACATTTTTATATTTTTAATTAGCCATCTGTAAATAATTGTATATACACATGATGGAAAAATCTATTTTCTCGAGTAAAAATGATGAATTTGTAAAGGAAAAATTTTTGTTTTTAAACAAGTTCTTAACAAATTTTTGAAATTACCTCTATGGATGATCTCACAGTTAATTTTCCTATTTTTTAGGAATTTCTTGAGATTTTTATGAAAAAAAACTCAAAAAATTAGTGGTCAGATATTTTTACTGATACCAGTGTTGTTTTATGCTGATTCTCATCCTGAAAAATCATAAATATTTAAGAAAAAATATGTATTGGCATTTTCTACCATGAAGTGTCAAACTGTAAATTTTATAAATTAATTTTGA